>SJYA01002518.1:85837-235422 GCA_006410615.1 Neotragus moschatus | reverse complement strand
TTGTCATCCTCCTTATTTAACTTCTATGCAGAGTACATCATGAGAAATGCTGGACTGGAAGAAACACAAGCTGGAATCAAGATTGCCGGGAGAAATATCAATAAACTCAGATATGCAGATGACACCAGCCTTAGGACAGAAAGTGAAGAGGAACTCAAAAATCTCTTGATGAAAGTAAAAGAGGAGAGTGAAAAAGTTGGCTTAAAGCTCAACATTCAGAAAACGAAGATCATGGCATCTGGTCCCATCACTTCATGGGAAATAGATGGGGAAACAGTGGAAACAGTGTCAGATTTTATTTATTTATTTATTTGGCTCCAAAATCACTGCAGGTGGTGACTGCAGCCATGAAATTAAAAGACGCTTACTCCTTGGAAGAAAAGTTATGAGCCACCTAGATAGCATATTCAAAAGCAGAGACATTACTTTGCCGACTAAGTTCGGTCTAGTCAAGGCTATGGTTTTTCCTGTGGTCATGTATGGATGTGAGAACTGGACTGTGAAGAAGGCTGAGAGCCGAAGAATTGATGCTTTTGAACTGTGGTGTTGGAGAAGACTCTTGAGAGTCCCTTGAACTTCAAGGAGATCCAAGCAATCCATTCTGAAGGAGATCAGCCCTGGGATTTCTTTGGAAGGAATGATGTTAAAGCTGAAACTCCAGTACTTTGGCCACCTCATGTGAAGAGTTAACTCATTGGAAAAGACTCTGATACTGAGAGGGATTGGGGGCAGGAGACGAAGGGGACGACAGAGGATGAAATGGCTGGATGGCATCACTGACTTGATGAATGTGAATCTGCGTGAACTCTGGGAGATGGTGATGGACAGGGAGGCCTGGCGTGCTGCAGTTCATGGGATCACAAAGAGTTGGACACGACTGAGCGACTGAACTGAACTGAACTGATACAATGTGCCTCAGTGATGCTGCATTTATGGTTGAGGAAGCTTATCTACTTATCCCTCAACTCCATGCATAATTTGTTGAGAGTTGCTGGAAGGGGTATTAAATTTATGCCACTTCCGATGAGAGCTCTCAGGCAGCCAGGCTGGTATTTGTAGTAGGAAGCACTTGGCTTGAACAGAACTGATGAGTACTGAAGATGTGTGAATGACACTGCTGGAACTTGCCATATCTCAAAACCTCATTCAATCTCAACTTTGATCCCTGATTCTACCACTGATATCTCACCTGCTCCATAATTCTGTCATTTTAGGTCAAGTCTCACTTTAAATTAACTGTCAATACTATTTTAAGAAATTCAACTCCCATCTTGAGAAAGAGCTTGGCAAATGTCTTCCAACCACTATGCTGTTTAGAGGTGAAAAGAGGAACATATGTGATGAGAGGTAAAAACATAATGTGGATGGATAGTATAAACATCTCAAAGTTATTTTACGACCAAAAGAAGAGGGAAATATTATTCGGATCACATGACACCTTTTGGCTCTTTCTTGAAGCTAATTTCTCCTAAAGCAATGTGAGAATTCTGATTTGGACAGTTAATACAATTCCGAAATTCTTACTATGAAGGCTGACTTTCTCCATATGATGACATCTCACATTTTGATATGCATAAGAATCATCTAAAATTTTGTTAAAATGCATATCACCACAAATGTCCTCTAGGAAATTTGATTCAATTGTCCCTGTGTGAAGCCTAGGATCCTCCAGTTCAATATAAGTGCCTCTAGATAATTTTGATGCAAATGGTCACTGAATCACATTTTCAGGAACATTGTGTAGCATATTTCAAAAATATTTGCATTTTAATTGAGACTACAAAAATAAATAAACTGGTTTTCTTTCTACTATCACCAATGGAATTTTATGAATTGAAGACCCATAGAGATTTCAGATGCTGAAAATTCAAACATGGTAAGAAATAAAAATGTTAATATTTCAACTCAGTCCTTCACTCTGATTTTGACCTCTACCTCATGTGCAGTACCACCCAGAGAGGGGCTAGAATATGCTACTTTCAGTAAAACATTTAAAATTTGGAGAAGTGTGTGTGGAAGATCAGTATCATTAGAAGACTCTACAAAAATCATTTGTGTACCAGAAATGAAAGCAAGAAGTACTGGATAGAATCAAGTTCACTGATCTCATAGAGAAAAATGGGATCTCAGAGGCCAGATATCCGTGCTCCATCAGAGACAAAGGGAAGCTGAAAACCTATAATGGTGAGAGATAACCAGAGCCCCCTGTAGTTGGAAGAGATGAACAGTCTATTAGGGTGCTAGTTGACATGTAGAGGGGAAAAAAAAAAGTCTGGGACAGATAGAAACCTGAGAAATGGATTATTTCTTTCCATATCAGTCAACAAGGATGTCATTGTCATCAATGATTGCAGCCCTAAATGTGAGCTGATGAGCTCTAAGGGTACTCAGAAGGGAGAAGAATATCTGCAATCTAGTAGCCATCAGGCTGCAGCCACTCCCTATGGCGAACCTCAACGAAGCTCAGGATATGAAAAGCACTGGCCTCAGATAGATGAGATACATACGAAAAGAATAATTTCACTAAGCTCAGTCTCTTGCATCTTCCCCTATGTAGAAAAGCACTAAATTCCTTTTTGTTGTTGTTTAGTCACTCAATCACATCTGACTCTTTTGAGACCCCACGGACTGTAGCCCACCAGCCTCCTCTGTCCATGAGATTTTCCAGGCAAGAATACTTGCAATGGTTTCCATTTGCTACTTCAGAGGATCTTCCTGGACTAGGGATCAAATCCACATCTCCTGGAAGTCTCCTGCATTGCAAGTGGATTCTTTAGCAATGAACCACTGGGGAGCTTGGTCTATCTGATCTGCTTTAACTAACAATAATCTTTTGATGTTCAAACTATCTTCTCTTTGTGGCAAAACTTCTATATAACCTGGCTCCTCCCATCACTTCCTCAGAGCAGATATCTTAGGGTTACTTGAGATGCTCTCTCGGACTTAAAGTCCTAAAAATTCCCACCAAATAAAATACAGTAGTAGTAGTACTGACTACTTTGTGACAAAAAGACTGTGGTTCATCAGGCTCCTCTGTTCTTGGGCTTCTCCAGGTAAGAATGCTGCAGTGGATTGCCATTCCCTTCTCTGAAGGATCTTCCTGACCCAGACATCGAACACAGGTCTCTTACACTGCAGGCAGATTCTTTACCATTTAAGCTGGAGGGAAGTCCAAATAAAACATAACTCTCAACTTTTAAAAACTGTGAAGTGGCTTAGCATCTTACTAGTTCCCTTATGTTGGTTATGTAAGTGGAAGACTTTGACTGAGGGGAAGTGAAATATTTAAAGAGAACCCTACACATGGCCATTGATTTAAAGAGTGAACTCTCTCCCAAACATTGTCAAATGAGCCCTGCAGATATTTATTGGAGTGGAAATTGGTGTGTGCGTGTGTGTGTGTGTGTGTAAGACAGAGCCCTAGGAATAAGTGAAGTCGCTCAGTTGTGTCCGACTCTTTGCGACCCCATGGACTGTAGCCTACCATGCTCCTCCCTCCATGGGATTCTCTAGGCAAGAGTACTGGAGTGGGTTGCCATTTCCTTCTCCAGGGGATCTTCCCGACCCAGGGATCAAACCCTGGTCTCCTGCATTCCAGGCAGACATTTTAACCTCTGAGCCACCAGGGAAGTCCATAAGTATTACCAGTAAAGTACTACCAAATAAGTACTACCCAAAATTGTCAGAGAAAACAGATGCTGTTTTCAAATTTTCTCAGCCTGCTAGAGACTCACTGTCACACTGATTTACCAAATAAGGAGTTTACAGAGTCTGGTAATAGTTAATATAAAGATTTTGTCCAATCAAATTTAATAATATGTTCAGTAGAAATGATGAAAAACTATATATTTTATAAATCCAAAAATATAAACTGGAATTCTATTTTGATTTCATTAAGTTCATGGAGTAAAGTGTATTATGGAAGCTACTCAGAAGACCCTGGAATTGCATACTCCTGCAAAGATACTAAATCTAAAGAACTTCTCCATCCCTGAGGATTAGTTATTATTTCTATCATCAAGAACCTGGAAGTTGCAGGTGTACTGACAACTACATCTTCAATATAACTTGCTTGACTGTCCAGCACACAAACCAACAGAGTAATGCATAGTAATGCTAGATGGTTGGGCTAAATCGGGTATTGATGGCAATCAAGCTATGATTCCAGATATGATATCTTTATTTAAGGAAATCAACATAATCCTTGACACTTGAATGGCAGCATGTGCTACCTTTTCATTCCCATTAGTAAGAAAAAATATTAAATGGGTTACATTTACTAAATAATATTAAACAATTGATTTAGTCTTGTTCTAGGACTAAATCAATATACTGTGGTTTGTATAATACAACCTGGGTAAAAAACCAACCTATTCAAATCTTAGGAGCCATCACATCACATCTGGAACCATCTTGATGGCATTATGCTAATTAGATATTTGTAGTAAGCATCCTATATGAATATAACTACATGATGACATGTGAGAGTTAATCATGGGAAAATTAGCAAGAATTTTCTGGTCTAAGGCAGAACAGGATTTCTCTTTCAAACCAAACAAGCTACGATAGTCAACTTTGCTTCACAAATGAAAAAGGTACAAGCTTTCATGGTTACATTTAAACTAGGAAATAACATTTGATGTATCCAGGCAAGCTTCTCCAATCTATTTACATGTAATTATGAGGCTAACAGATTTGAGTAGAACTTGGACAAAAGGAGGAGCCAATTTCCATGATAGCTGTATTGTTTGTTTATTTGTTTGTTTTTGGAGTCTTTATTTTTTGCTCATTTAGGGTGATATTCCATTAATCATTTGTGGTGGTATACTGGTGATTGGGATCAAGTAGGTCCAATAGTGGGCTTCCCTGGTGGGCTAGTGGTTAAGAACCCACCTGTCAATGCATAGGACATGGGTTTGATCCTTGGTCCAGGAAGACCTCACATGCTCCACGGCACCTAAGTCCAGGCACCACAACTGCAATGAGAATCCCATGCATCACAACAAGGAGTAGCTCCCCTGATCAATGCAAATACAGAAAACCCATGGGCAGCAATGAAGACTCAGAGAAGTAAAAAACAAATAAATCAATAAATAAAATGAGAAAAAAAATGTCCAAAAACCACTAGGAAGCTTTCTAAACTTCTAACTAAACAAGCTGTTAATTTACTAACTCTGTCTTAACATTCTAATGTCTCTAGGGAACACAGGAGGAAGAAATGCAGCCAAGGTTAACATTCAGAATCTCCACAGTATGCCAGAACCAGCTGGAAGATGGTCAGTTCAGTTCAGTTCAGTCCCTCAGTCGTGTCCCACTCTTTACGAACCCATGAATTGCAGCAGGCCAGGCCTCCCTGTCCATCACCAACTCCTGGAGTTTACTCATACTCATGTACATCGAGTCAGCGATGCCATCCAGCCATCTCATCCTCTGTCCTCCTCTTGTACTCCTGCCCCCAATCCCTCCCAGCATCAGGGTCTTTTCCAGTGAGTCAACTCTTTGCATAAGGTGGCCAAAGTACTGGAGTTTCAGCTTTAACATCAGTCCTTCTAAAAAACACCCAGGACTGACCTTGAGAATGGACTGGTTGGATCTCCTTGCAGCCCAAGGAACTCTCAAGAGTCTTCTCCAATACAACAGTTCAAAATAAACAGTTCTTTGGTGTTCAGCTTTCTTCACAGTCCAACTCTCNTTCAGCTTTAACATCAGTCCTTCTAAAAAACACCCAGGACTGACCTTGAGAATGGACTGGTTGGATCTCCTTGCAGCCCAAGGAACTCTCAAGAGTCTTCTCCAATACAACAGTTCAAAATAAACAGTTCTTTGGTGTTCAGCTTTCTTCACAGTCCAACTCTCACATCCATACATGAAAACCATAGCCTTGACTAGACAGACCTTTGTTGGCAAAGTAATGTCTCTGCTTTTCAATATGCTATCTAAGTTGGTCATACATTTCCTTCCAAGGAGTAAGAGTCATACAATTTCATGGCTGCAGTCACCATCTGCAGTGATTTTGGAGCCCCCCAAAATAAGATCTGACACTATGTCCACTGTTTCTCCATCTATGTCCCATGAAGTGATGGGACCAGATGCCATGATTTTCGTTTTCTGAATGTTGAGCTTTAAGCAAACTTTTTCACTCTCCACTTTCACTTTCATCAAGAGGCTTTTGAGTTCCTTTTCACTTTCTGCCCTCAGGCTGGTGTTATCTGTCTATCTGAGATTATTGATATTTCTCCTGGCAATCTTGATTCCAGCTTGTGCTTCTTCCAGCCCAATGATTCTCATGATGTATTCTGTATATAAGTTAAATAAGCAGAGTGACAATATACAGCCTTGATGTACTCCTTTTCCTATTTGGAACCAGTCTGTTGTTCCATGTCCAGTTCTAACTGTTGCTTCCTGACCTGCATATAGGGTTCTCAAGAGGCAAGTCAGGTGGTCTGGTATTCCCATGCCTTTCAGAATTTTTCACAGTTTATTGTGATCCACACAATCAAGGGCTTTGACATAGTCAATAAATCAGAAATAGATGTTTTTCTGGAACTCTCTTGCTTTTTCGATGATCCAGCGAATGTTGGCGATTTGATCTCTGGTTCTTCTGCCTTTTCTAAAACCAGCTTGAACATCAGGGAGTTCACGGTTTACGTATTGCTGAAGCCTGGTTTGGAGAATTTTGAGCATTAGTTTATTCTTGTGTGAGATGAGTGCAATTGTGCAGTAGTTTGAGCATTCTTTGGCATTGCCTTTCTTTGGGATTGGAGTGAAAACTGACCTTTTTCAGTCTTGTGACCACTGATGAGTTTTCCAAATTTGCTGGCATATTGAGTGCAGCACTTTTACAACATCATTTTCCAGGATCTGAAATATCCTGAAGATGGTCAGGCACTTTGAAATAATGATATTGGAAAATTGGTTAACAAGGATGAACTTCTTAGGATAGACACTGAGTGGGAAGACATTTGGATTACAAGGGAATACAAATAATGAAAATCTGGGGCAATGGAGATTCTCAGTAATTAGGTATGTACCTTTACCATGGCCCATGCTGTGGATGGTAGCCTTTTTTTCCTGGCTATTCTCATGGTAGCTAAAGGAATTAAAACAACCATGATGACAAGGAATGCAAATATGAAGCAGCAAGTGATTGAATCTATGCTGGTATCCTCTATAAAATCCTAACTTTGATCAATATTATATTTGAAATATTTATCCTTGTTGAAACGTATTTGTTGTTCAGGCCATCAGTCATGCCCAACTGTTTGCAACCCCTTGCACTGCAGCATACCAGGCTTTCCTGTCCTTCATGATTTCCTGGAGTTTGCTCAAGCTCATGTCCATTGAGTCATGATGCCATCCAACCATCTCTTCCTATGCATCCCTCTAATTAATTTTTGATATATTTAATTAACTCTTGATATATTGAATTACATTATGTAATTGCATAAAATTGATGTATTTATTATCCCATGATGGTTTTATACATTATTTCCAAATAACTACTTTTACAAATAATAGCGATGATTTCTACATTTTTGACCTATCTTTTTATAAACATATGCAAGAGTGTCTTTCACTCCAAAGACAAGAGTTGGAATTGATATGCCCTAGAATATTCATTTGAGAAGGAAATGGCAACCCACTTCAGTATCCTTGCCTGAAGGATCCCAGAGACAGGGGAGCCTGGTGGGCTGCCATCTGTGGGGTTGCATTGAGTCGGACACGACTGAAGTGACTTAGCAGCAGCAGCAGCAGAATATTCATAGTTCCCCCAGTGGCTCAGCAGTAAAGAATTTTCCTGTATAGCAGGGGATGCAGAGGATGTGCATTTGATTCCTGGGTCAGGAAAATCCCCTGGAGGAAGAAATGACAACCTACTCCAGTATTCTTGCCTGGAGAATCCCATGGACAGAAGCTACAATCTATGGGGTCACAAAGAAAGAGACATAACTGAGCTATGGTGCTAACAGAATATACATATCTTTGACTTTACTAGACATTGCTATGTTGATTTAGTAAATACTGAAAGTCTCTCAGTTGTGTCTGACTCTGCGATTCCATGGACTATACAGTCTGGCCCTTTTCCGAGGAATCTTCCCAAACCAGGGATCAAATCCAGGTCTCCCGCATTGCAGGAGGATTCTTTACCAGCAGAGCCACAGGGGAAGCCTTGATAGCTTTATTTAATAGTTGTCAGTCTATTAAATAGCTACTTTTAAATAGTGGTCAAATTCATATTCCTTTGGATTATAAAATAAAAGTTTCCACATTAAGTATGTCAAATATATGTTACAAAATTCTTCAACTTTTTCAACTATTGCATTTTAAAATCCCATGAGAAATAAGTTCTCTTTTTTTCACATGCAGATATTTTCAGTTTTAATCTCATAATTACTTATTTGGTTTTGGTATGTGTGTGTACATATTTAATTTTTTCAAATAAAGCCTTCAGAACAAGTTTATTAAATATTTTTACAATATTCTCAAATTGTTTTTAAAATAAATAAAGCCTAATATTATAAAAGTATCCTGACATATAATTATTGTACATATTTTTCAAAAATAAAATTTTAAAAATGTATTTATAATTTAATGCAGGTTGTTCTGGACCATTGTTGTCTTTTTATATGCATAGAAAATCTCTCATGTATGGAATTGTCTAAATTTTACCCATACATTTGGAATGCCATAGCTATTCATATATCAAATTTTCAAACGTCTGTTTCTAAGTATTTTAACGTCCTGTCTATGAACCTCTGGCAAAAGTAGAATTCAGGCCTACTTCCATGTTTTTGTCTGTATTCTGGAAAATATTCTCAACTAACTCTTTTTATTGCTTAAATTTATATTTCTAATTTCAAAGTAATTTTATTATCATTATTGTTTTCTAAAGATTCAACTTTAATTTTTTTTAAGTTAGAATTTCATTTCCCTCTTACTTATAGACAGCTTATCTAAGAGGATATCAATACTCTATTTTTTTGTTTTATTTTGTCTTGATTTAGATTGTTTTCTCCAGGCATTTACTGGGTTTTTCTCAGTCCTCTTTGTTCTTGTTGACATTTTCCCTTGCTTTGACAACAGAGGCTTTCTACACTCACCTCCAGTTGGGTGAGCCCTATTTATTGACTGGTGGATATTCCAATGGGTAAATAGATGTGATGTTTTATAGAAGGTTCTTAACTTCCAGAACTTAGTGTTTTGTTTTGTTTTTTTTTTTCCTAATAGATTACTCAGAAAAGTTCTCCTATTTTCTGAGATTTTAAGCTTGAATCCAGTGATTTTATAGCTGAGTTCAAAAAGGATAAGGGATTATACATTAAGTAGAAAGAAGTATGTTGAGGGAAATATTCATATGTAGATTTTCAGTTTTGACGTCTAGTGGTTTTGTCATCTTCTGAGAATCAACTTTTCGTATATGGATAGAACTGAAGATCAGTTATACTAATGGCACCCTAAATAGACTTTCCATCAATTGCTCAAACAAATATTTTACTTTTCATTGAGTTAAAAATGACTTTACCAAATATGTTTTACCAATCTTATGCTTTTTCTTTACTTCTGTTTTCATAATTTCTTTTCTCCCTTTCTCAATTATTAAATAATGTATCTTGAACACGATTTTCATAATGAGGCATGTAACTTAGCTAACTAGCTAAGTCATTTCATTCATGTCCGACTCTGTGCAACCCCATAGAT
Organism: Neotragus moschatus; assembly: GCA_006410615.1. Classification (NCBI taxonomy): domain Eukaryota; kingdom Metazoa; phylum Chordata; class Mammalia; order Artiodactyla; family Bovidae; genus Neotragus; species Neotragus moschatus. The sequence goes on along the minus strand of SJYA01002518.1, from coordinate 225,723 downwards.
GGCAGCCTACCAGGGTCCCCCATCCCTGGGATTCTCCAGGCAAGAACACTGGAGTGGGTTGCCATTTCCTTCTCCAATGCATGAAAGTGAAAAGTGAAAGTTAAGTTGCTCAGTCGTGTCTGACCCTCAGCGACCCCATGGACTGCAGCCTTCCAGGCTCTTCTCTCCATGGGATTTTCCAGGCAAGAGTACTGGAGTGGGGTGCCATTGCTTTCTCCTCATGTAACTTAAGGTGCATGTAACTTAATGTAAACAACTCTCTATGTATTTATTTGGTGAAAAGTCTCTATGTTTCTTCATTTTATTTTAGATTATTTTTTCATGTAGCAGGGATTTTATAGAAATATATTACCAATTCAAACATAGAAAGTAAGTTACTATCAAGACTATGATTAAGACAGAAACTTAGATATTCAGGTTATAAAAATTGCACTATCTCTTTGTGTATAGTTTTTTTTTAGCTTCACATTTAAAGTATTAGGTTTGGCTGGAAGTTTCCTAGTATAGTTTCATTAAAATTATGCCATTACAAACTTTGGAATATACACAAAGTGGTACAACTATTTACGCAGTATGTCCTAGATGCTTTCTTCTTCATCTTCCAAATATACAGAAAGTATTATATGTAATATGATTTATCATATTCCCTAAAATTCTTCAAATTTGAAAAAAAGAGAAAATACTGTTCCTTGAAATGAAAGAAACCAGTAATTCTTATTACTTTTTGAATAGTTTCTTTTCAAAAATGTACTCTATGCTGCCATCTGTCTTTTTAAATTACATTTTCTAATAGTTCAGAAATACTGTTGTTTCACTGTGCAATTTAAATTTAATTTGTTTCAAAAGCAACTCTATTAAAACTTAATTCCAATTTTTATTTCTTTGGTTTGGTAGATGACCTTAGTTAATATGCAAACAACAGTCAAAAGTGCATTCTTTTGTGTTGACAAATTAAAAAAAGAAAATCAATATTTATTTTCAAAAGTTCTTCTACAGTGTAAAGTTACTCATGATGTCAAACCTCAGACTTTATTTTTATAAAACTTTGGTTGACATTATGATTAAAGGCTTTAGAAGTGTGATATCTGTATTAACATTTGAGCACTCATACACCTAAAATAGAATTTAAAATTTTCTTTTGACAAAGAGAGCTTCATTTTTAAATATTAAAGTGAATCGTTAACTTATATATACTATGAACTATACAAAATCACATTCCCAAAATAATGAGAAAATTAAAGTAACTCAATTATTTGATTTCTAAATTTTAATTTAACATATGTGCTGATTTTAATTTTTATAACTGTTTCGTATTTTAACAATTTTCTTTTCATATACAATTTCTTGAGAACTTTGATGTCATTATCATCTTTTCTCATTGCAAGAGTGCATTTGTTTAGAATATTTAGTAGACTAACTTGCAAATTTGCTTATAAAGCTAATATAAATAGAAAAAAATCATCAAAAAACATGATAAATCTTACATACTTGAGATTCAGATGTAACTTTTGTAACCTTAACTGATAGCTTTCTAAGAAATATTAAAAAGCTTTTTTTTTTTTACTTTATTGCCATGATTAAAATAAAAATCATTTATATAGTCAAGATAATAGTCTTGTTTTAATGTCTAAGCTGTCCACTGGTGCATTTAGATATTTGAAGAAAGTAAGGTAAATGAATTGATTAAAAATAATTAGTTCCTTATTGATGGAGCTTTGTTGTTGTTCAGTTCCTAAGTCATGTCCAACTCTTTGCGACCACATGGACTGCAGCAGAGAGCGCTTCCCTGTCCTTCAGTTTCTCCCAGAGTTTGCTCAAACTCATGTCCATTGAGCAAGTGATGCTATCTAGTCATCTAATCCTCTCCTATTCTCTTTCTCTTTCTGTCTTTCATCTTTCCCAGCATCAGGATCTTTTCCAATGAGTTGACTCTTCCCATCAGGTGGCCAAAATTATTGGAGTTTCAGCTTCATCATCAGTTCTTCCAATGAATACGTAGGATTGATTTTCTTTAGGATTGACTCATTTGACGTCCTTGTAGTCCAAAGAACTCTCAAGAGTTTTCTCCAGCACCACAATTGAAAGACATCAATTATTCAACACTCGGTCTTCTTTATGGCACAACTCTCACATCTATACAAGACTACTGGAAAAACAATAGCTATGACTATATGGACCGTTGATGGTAAAGTGATATCTCTGCTTTTTAATATCCTGTCTAGTTTTGTCATAGTTTTTTTCTTCCAAGGAGCAAGTGTCTTTTAAATTTATGGCTGCAGTCACTATCTATAGTGATTTGGGAGCCAAAGAAAATCAAATATGCCACTGATTCCCTTTTTCCTCATCTATTTGCCATGAACTGTTGGCGTAGGATACCATGATTTTCATTTTTTGAATATTGAATTTTAAGCCAGATTTTTCACTCTCCTCTTTCACCTTCATCAAAAAGCTCTTTTAGTTCTTTGCATTCTGCCATTAGAATGGTATCATCTACATATCTACATATGGAAAATTTTGTTTTCTTGTTCAGTCACTAAGTCATGTCTGACTCTTTGTGACTCCATGGTCTGCAGTATACCAGGTTTCCTTGTCCTTTACTATCTCACAGGGTTTGCTCAGACTCAAGGGCTTCCCTCATAGCTCAGTTGGTAAAGAATCTGCCTGCAGTGCAGGAGACTCTGGTTCGATTCCTGGGTTGAGAAGATCTGCTGTAGAAGGGATAGGCTACGCACTCCAGTATTCTTGGGCTTCCCTTGTGGCTCAGCTGGTGAAGAATCCACCCACAATGTGAGAGACTTGGGTTCAATCCCTAGGTTGGGAAGATCCCCTGGAAAATGGAAAGGCTACCCACTTCAGTATTTTAGCCTGGAGAATTCCATGGACGATCCATGGGGTCTCAAAGAGTCGGACACAGCGGAGCAACTTCACTTTCACTTAAATCCATTGAATTGATGATGTCATCCAATCATCTCATCCTCTGCCTCCCACTTCTCCTGCAATCAATCTTTCCCAGCATTAGGGTCAAACTAATGGGAAGAAATGTATGGTTTCTGTCATTTCAATGTCTTTGTCTGATTAGAAAAGGCATGCTTATTCTAACAGATGAAGTCCTTGGTGTTGCAGAGTTGGACATGGCTGAGTGACTAAACATATACTACAAAATAATACACATCAAAAAAAAATGTTTATTTTCATTTATATTAACCCATGTGGATATTTACTATGTATTGTTAAAATACATTGTTAAAAATAAACATATTTTTAAAATAAAAATAAACATATGACTGGTTACTTTGTAACAAAAGATTAGGGTACAGATATGTGGACAGGGAAGATTGTGCAAAGATACTGGGAAAAGATGGCTATCTATAAGTCGAGGAACAAAAAAGGAAGAAACAATTCAAGGAATCAACACTGCTGAAACTTTGAACTCTGACATCTAGCTGCAAAATTTTGAGAAAATAAGTAGAAGTTGTTTAAGTCACTCAGTTGGTGGTACTTTGTTATGGCAGCCCTAGCAAATTAATACAAATGTATAACATTTTTAGAAGCTCATATTTAAATATGTTAATATATATATACAATAAAGAGTTTAAAAAGTGAAGTTATTGAGTCACAAGATATATTATGATAATGTTTAATTTCAAGAGGCATTTTTAAACATTTCTAAAATATTTATAATAATATATGATGCATCTGTTTGCTAAGGTTTTGTTTCTTTTAAAACTCTACTACTTTTGAATTATTAAAGGTTGATACATATTTATGTGTATATTTGTAATACATGGAAATATATTAATAAATGTTAATTATTACATGCATTAATATTTTATTTATATGTGAAATTCCTATTCCTATTGATTAATTTAAACATTTTTCATACTTACTAGTCATTTGGATTTTTCTTCTTTTAGTTTACTGCTGGGCTCAAACAACTGGATATGATATCATTTGCATAGCTTTTATTGGTTAGTATAGCCTTTGCTTGCTTTCCATTGTTTTCTCTTCTTGAAAAAGAAATTGAGAGGAATTCAGGGCCAAGAGGTGTAAAACACAAGCCTGGGAGAAGTTTCAGTGCAGATCATCAGTGTGTCTGATGTATCATCAGCTACATCAGTGAGTGTATTTTTGTCTTTATTTCATATAGAAACAAAAGTACAAATTAGTTTCTTATGGTAAATAAGTAAGTGATGGCAGGTGTTAAAATCATGCATGTTTAGTGCATCTTATATTCCTTATTTGTAATTTGTGCTCAAGAATGACTTTAAAAGTAACTTTTGGGTTTCAAATTCTACTTAATACTAATTAGAGATTTGAGTATATTGTGCTATAGATTAGTTTTGTACAGTAATAATAAGTAAGTAATTTACTATTAACTCTATCCGATAATAAAATAAGATTTTTCAGAGCAATAACTACCACATTATTTATATAGGTTTAATATGCAAATTGGCAATTTGTGTTTTGAATTATCACCTAGGTAAATTAAGCTACAATCTAATGTTTTTCACTGACATTTAATTCCACAATAACTGATTACAGTATTACTTTTCATTATATTTTGAACCCATTATAGCTTTATAGTGGTATAAATAACTTATCTTTTTTTTACTCACTGGTTCTTACTGTATATAAATATTCTATACTATGCAAGCATTGCATTGATTCTTTTCATATTAACATGTTTTATCTCATTTTATATTTTAAGTACCTTATTTTATCCTAAAATTTCAACTAATGTACCAATTTAACATGATCAGTAAAATTTTTCTCCATTATTATTTTTTTAATTTCTAAGGGAAAACTGTTAATGTATTTATATTATATACAAATTGATATCTTGAAGTTTCATACTCATTGAAACTTGACAAATACAAAACAGATACCTGAGAATAATTATTCATTAATTTAATTATATTATGATTTCAACTAAAACTTTAAAAATGATACTGTTTTAGCATTTCAATAATTTGATACTAATTTTTATTAAAACCTGACCGAATTTTAATAACATATCTATGTATCTACAGAACAGCCCTCATTTTGCTTGAAATAATCTGTGTTGTAGACATTCTAGAAAGATTTCATGGAAACTAAGTTTTACAATAGGAATATAATGTCTAAGGTTAATTTCTAATTTGGTTACTTTTAAATTTAAGTCTCATATTTTAGAGGATCCAATACCATGGTAATAACATGCACAACATATTTTATCTTCAACTATTAGTGATTAGAATGAATAGTGCTTTAAATAATTTGGTGATATAATGATCCATTTTTATTTTCATCAAGGCATTATTTTTCTTATTGTCCCCTTTAGTGGTAAATATTGCACTATTTTTCTTTCTATTCAGGTTTATCCTTTTAAAGATAGAAATACATAATTCAGAATTAAGGCATTTATAATTCAGTTTTTATAAAATATAGATTTACTAATAGAAAATGGAGTACTGATTAATATATTTTCAATATACATTTTGCTTTGGGAAAAGTGAAAATAAACCTATAAAATACTTATAAAATGTTTATAAATTTTATAGAAATTTATAAAGGCAGGACTAATAAAATGAGTAAAAGACATGAAAAATGATATGTACTGAGAACAATGTAACAAAATGAGAAAATATATATTTCAGGTGTCAATGAAATACACTAAAGTGTTTTAAAGATTAAATATTTCAGATTTCCTGATGCTAGTTCATTGTGTGTGTGTGTGTGTATGTGTTAATCTCTCAGAGGTGCCCAACTCTTTGCAACCCCATGGTCTATAGCCTGCCAGACTCCTCTGTTCATGGAATGCTGCAGGCAAGAATACTGGAGTGGATTGCCATTTCCTCCTCCAAGGGATCTTCACAACCCAGTGACTGAACCTGAGTCTCCTGCATTGCAGGCAGATTCTTTATCATCTGAGCTACCAGGGAAGCCCAGTGCATTAAAGCACATCAAATATATGCAAATACAAATTCCATAACCACTTGGAAGTAGTCAAAAAATAATTGACTCAAATTGAAAATCAAAACTTTCAAAAAATTGTTTTAAAACTGTGGTGGAAAATGTGTTATATTAATTTATGGAATGAGGAATATTGAAAAAAGTGGATGGTTAGTTTGATAAAATATAATAATGTTAATAATAAGGAATAAAATATAGATACTAATAATTAATTTGAAAAAGAAGCATAAAATGATATAACCTAATCATTAATACATCATGGTTAATAAATATAAACAAACACGAGGAATATGAAATTAATAAAACTATTTATAGAATAAAATAATTTCAGAATATTATTTATAATAATTAATGCTAAGTGTTTATTAATTTTTACTTTTAGCTAGAGAGAGAGCATGCATATAGAAGACACATTAAATGTGTACTTACATTTCATTCAAGAACAAGAAAAAAATCAAAATCTAAGAAATCTCTACTCAAATGAACAATAACAGAAAAAATAAGTCTAGAATATTGGAACATAAGGTTAACTGGAGAAAAACAAAGTAAACACACACAAAAAAAAAAACGAAAAAGAAAAGAAAAAACTGGCCATTGTATGTGGCCAACCCTGTTTTATAAGAAAAAAAAGTTCTAATATTTATTATTTTTCTGGTTATTATGCTCTAAACGTGAATAATATATTTCAAGTTAAAATGAAATGAGAATAGCATTCAAAACATATTTTTTATGCAACTTAAAATTATTATAAGGAAAGCAACTTATTAAAGAAAATTCAAATATTCTTACACGTCAGAAAATTAGAGATAATTATATTTAACTAAAAATAAATTACCATTTATTTTTTATAAAATAAAAAAGTTTATCATTTATAAAAACCATAACCAGGCATTGGGAAGATTTATGAGAATTGCCTGTAACTTGAACTGTGGTGTTGGATAAGACTCTTGAGAGTCCTTTGGATTACAAGGAGATCAAACCAGCCAATTCTAAAGGAAATCAGTTCTGAATATTCATTGGTGGACTGATACTGAAGCTGAAGCTCCAATACTTTGGCCACCTGATGTGAAGAACTGACTTGCTGGAAAAGACTCTGATGCTGGGAAAGTTTCAAGACAGGAGGAGAAGGGGACAACAGAGGATGAGATGATTGAGTGGTATCAGTGACTTGATGGACATAAGTTTGAGAAAGCTCCGGGAGTTGGTGATGGACAGGGAACCCTGGCATGCTGCAGTCCATGCGATTGCAGAGTCAGACAGGACTGAGCAACTGAACTTAACTGAACCAAAATTATCTATCAAAAAAAAGAAATCAAAACACTTTTTAGGAAAGCCTTTATGATATATTTTCAGCAATTTTTTTGTCTTTTTAATTTTTATTTTTTAGTTTGTTTTGCTTTACAATACTGTATTCATTTTGCTATACATTGACATGAATCAGCCACAAGTGTACATGAATTCCCAATCCTGAACCCCCTCCCCCCTCCTGCCCCATACCATCTCTCTCGATCATCCCCGTGCACCAGTCCCAAGCATCCTGCATCCTCCATCAAACCTAGACTGGCGATTCGTTTCACTTATGATGTCATACATGTTACAATGCCACTCTCCCAAATCATCCCACACTCTCCCTCTCCCACAGAGTCCAAAAGGCTGTTCTCTACATCTGTGTCTCTTTTGCTGTCTCACATACAGGTTTATCGTTACCATCTTTCTAAATTCCATATATATGTGTTAGTATACTATACATCCTGAAAATCACATAAAAATGACTGATATATAATTAACATACATAAAGCCAGTGATAATCTAGACATCGAAATAGCAGAAAAAAAAAAAAAAAAACAGAAAAGACGTTGAAAGGAGGTGAACCAGTGAAGCTGCTTAGTTGTCTCTGACTCTTGGCAATCCCATGGATTGTAGCCTACCAGGCTCCTCCACCCATGGAATTTTCCAGACAAGAGNAAAATGACTGATATATAATTAACATACATAAAGCCAGTGATAATCTAGACATCGAAATAGCAGAAAAAAAAAAAAAAAAACAGAAAAGACGTTGAAAGGAGGTGAACCAGTGAAGCTGCTTAGTTGTCTCTGACTCTTGGCAATCCCATGGATTGTAGCCTACCAGGCTCCTCCACCCATGGAATTTTCCAGACAAGAGTATTGGAGTGGGTTGCCATTTCTTTCTCCAGGGGATCTTCCTGACCCGGGGATCGAACCCGGGTCTGCCACACCGCACGCAGGTGCTTTACCATCTGACCTACCAGGGAAGCCCTGAAAGGAGGAAAGATGAGCAAAAAGCATGATTAAAAAAAAAAAAGTATAACAAAAAGAAGATAAATATATATAAAAACAATAAAATAAATTAATAAAGAATTGACTGTTATAACAAAGTTGACATAGTAGAAGGAAAGCCCTAAGAAACTGATGACTAGTCAAAAGAGAATTTTGTTTTTAAATAAAGAAAAATAGTAACATTTAGTGGATTTTTATTCCATACAGGAAAGTACACTGAGTTGACCAATTAAAAAAAAGAAAAAAAGAAAAAAAACACTTATCTTTGCATCTTCAGGGAAGACAAGAATCTTACTACATTTAGATTCAAGATCTACTTATTATATTTTCTTTTCTTTTATTCAGTTTTCTCATCTATAAAATTGTAAAGTAGTAACTAATTAATGTATCTATTGGGAGACCACCATTTTACATATAAAAATAAACTTAAAATGGATTAAAGATCTAAACATAAGACCAGAAACTATAAAACTCCTAGAGGAGAACATAGGTAAAACACTTTCCAACATAAATCACAGCAGGATCCTCTATGACCCACCTTCCAGAATACTGGAAACAAAAGCAAAAATAAACAAATGGGATCTAATTAAAATTAAAAGCTTCTGGACAACAAAGGAAACTATAAGCAAGGAGAAAAGACAGCCTTCGGAATGGGAGAAAGTAATAGCAAATAAATCAACTGACAAACAACTAATCTCAAAAATATACAAGCAACTCCTGCAGCTCAATTCCAGAAAAATAAATGACCCAATCAAAAAATGGGCCATAGAACTAAATAGACGTTTCTCCAAAGAAGACATATGGATAGTTAACAAATACATGAAAAGATTTTCAACATCACTCATTATCAGAGAAATGCAAATCAAAACCACAATGAGGTACCATTTCATGCCAGTCAGAAAGGCTGTGATCCAAAAGTCTATAAGCAATAAATGCTGGAGAGGGTGTGGAGAAAAGGGAACCCTCTTACACTGTTGGTGGGAATGCAAACTAGTACAGCCACTATGAAGAACAGTGTGGAGATTCCTTAAAAAACTGCAAATAGAACTGTCTTATGACCCAGCAATCCCACTACTGTCCATACACATTGAGGAAAGCAGAATTGAAAGAGACACATGTACACCAGTGTTCATTGCAGCACTGTTTATAATAGCCAGGACATGGAAGCAACCTAGAGGCCCATTAGCAGATGAATGGATAAGAAAGCTGTGGTACATATACACAATGGAGTGCTACTCAGCCATTAAAAAGAATACATTTGAGTCAGTTCTAGTGAGGTGGATGAAACTGTAGCCGATTATACAGAGTGAAGTAAGCCAGAAAGAAAAACACTAATACAGTATACTAACGCATATATATGTGGAATTTAGAAAGATGGTAACGATAACCCTGTATGTGAGACAGCAGAAGAGACACAGATGTATGGAACAGTCTTTTGGACTCTATGGGAGAGGGTGAGGGTTGGATGATTTGGGAGAATAGAATTGAAACAGGTATAATATCATGTAGGAGGTGAATCGCCAGTCTAGGTTCGATACAGAATACAGGATGCTTGGGGCTGGTGCACTGGGATAACCCAGAGAGATGGTATGGGGAGGGAGGTAGGAGGGGGTTTCAGGATTGGGAACACGTGTACACCCGTGGCAGATTCATGTTGATGTATGGCAAAACCAGTACAGTATTATAAAGTAAAATTTAAAAAAAAAAGTAAAGAAAAAAACAAAAAACTGTGATTAGCACATAATAATCAAGGCATTTTATCATTATAGTTTTATTATGCTCTCACTTCTGCTTTCTGCTTACTATTACATATACAATATTGAACATAGATAACATGTCATAAGAAATTTTATTTCCAAAGTTAAATTATTTTCTGAGTACTTTTCTACACTGTTATTAAAGAAAAATCTTGATACTCTTAGAGTTAAAACATTCTATGTATGGTAAAGTTAACCTGTATGTCGATTACAAGGCAACACATAGGACAATTTTTTAATAAAATTCACACAGTATTCTAGGTTGCCTTTGGCTTTTGGGGAGTATTAGCTATTGTAATGTGTTTAAACCACACACTTAACTCTGTTCTGTCACTCAGAAACTTGATGTTGTTGTTTTTCAGTTGCTCAATTGTGTCTGACTCTTTGTGAACCCATGGACTGCAGCCCACCAGTCTTCCTTGTCTATCACCAACACCTGGAGCTTGCTCAAACTCATGTCCATTGATTTGGTGATACCTTACAATCATCTCATCTTCTGTTGTTCCCTTCTCCTCCTGCCTTCAATCTTTCCCAGCATCATTGTTTTTTCCAATGAGTCAGCCCGTTGCATCAGGTGGCCAAAGTATCAGAGCTTCAGTTTTAGCATGAACCCTTCCAAAAAATATTCAGTTTTGATTTCCTTTAGGATTGTCTGGTTTAATCTCCTTACCATCCAAGGGACTCTCAAGAGTCTTCTCTAGCACCATAGTTTAGTTCAGTTCAGTTCAGTCACTCAGTTGTGTCCAACTCTTTGTGACCTCATGAATCGCAGCACGCCAGGCCTCCCTGTCCATCATCAACTCCCGGAGTTCACTCAGACTCGTGTCCATTGAATCAGTGATGCCATCCATCCATCTCATCCTCTGTTGTCCCCTTCTGAAAGCATCAATTCTTCAGCTCTCAGACTTTTTTATTGTCCAGTTCTCACACTCGTACATAAATACTGGAAAAACCATACCTCTGACTATACAGACTTTTATTGGCAAAATAATATCTCTGCTTTTTAATACACTGTGAAGGCTTGTCATTACTTTTCTTCCAAGGAGCAAGAATCTTGATTTCATGGTGGTAGTCACTGTCTAAAGTGATTTTTAAGCCCAAGAAAATAAAGTCTGTCACAGTTTCCCTATCAGAAACATAGCTACACCTTATTCACTTTTCTTTTTATTGTATTTTTTAAATTAATTTATTTTAATTGGAGGTTAATTACATTACAATAATTTACAATATTGTATTGGTTTTGCCGTACATCAACATGTATCTGCCACAGGTATACACGTATTCCCCATCCTGAACCTCTCTCTTACCTCCCTCCCCCTACCATCCTTCTGGGTCATCTCAGTGCACCAGCCCCAAGCATCTAGTATCATGCATTGAATCTGGACTGGTGACTCGTTTCATATATGATATTATACATGTTTCAATGCCATTCTCCCAAGTCACCCCACCCTCTCCCTCTCTCACAGAGTCCAAAAGACGGTTCTATACATCTGAGTCTCTTTTGCTGTCTCGCATACAGGGTTATCGTTACCATCTTTCTGAATTCCATATATATGCATTAATATACTGTATTGGTTTTCTATCTTAGGATTTATAGCATGATTGTCTCTCCGTTTTAGAATGCACTCTGCTGAATGATGTCATGTTTTTCTATCCTGACCATTTTATTCCAGCATATTCTAACAAATGTCTATTGAAAGGGTGCATGAATTAATGAATGAATTTAGCTTAAGAAGAGGTAAAGCTGAAATGAAAAACCAAGACATCTTTACAGTCATTGCTCATAATTATGCTTTATGTGTTTGAGGAGACTTCAAAATTTTTCTCATCCAGCTATCCTACCTTAATTTTTGTACTTAAAAAATGGAAATCTGAACTCATCACATTAATTTCCATAAGAATTATCCACAGAGATCCTATCACTACATACATAAGGTATTATAGTAAATGCTTCTCTAATTAAATACTAAGAAATCTCTTCTGCCCTTAAGGTAGAACTGAGAGTCTGCAAATGAAAAAAACTATTTTCTAACCTAAGAATACCTGGGCTTTTTACATTCTTTCACTTTATAAGTATAAAACAAAACCACTCTCTTTAACTCCTTTCTTTCTTGCAGTTATTGTACTCTACCTGGAGATTTACTAGTCAAGCTGAAATGTTCATCATGTATTATATCCATTTTTCAATTTTCCTGGTAATAGTTTTACCAGTCGCTTTGTTTGTATGCAGCACAGTTCAAAAGCAACAATTCTTCAGCTCTCAGCCCTCTTTATGATCCAACTCTCACATCTGTACATGAGTACTGGAAAAACTATAGATTTGACTTTATGGATCTCTGTCAAAAAGTGATGCCTCTGTTTTTTAATATGCTGTCTAGATTTGTTATAGCTTTTCTACCAAGGAGCAAGTGTCTTTTAGTTTAGTGGCTGCAGTCACCATTTACCATTGTCCAATTTTATCTCCATCATTTCAGTTGCAGCCTACACTAGTGATAGACTTTCCATTTGTTCAGCCTTTGCCCACTAAAGTTTGTGATCAGCGCAACGTCTAGCTTTCAATATGGCAGCACCCCACACTTGAACAATTTCTGAGTCACATAGATATTGTTGTATAACAAACTTGCCCAAACCTCAGTTTAGAATGTGATGACTATTATATTCCACTCAAACTATAGGTAAACTGGGAAATTTTCTGTTTGAGAATATGTGGAGGGGATTCTAGCAGTCTGAATGGGGATCATTCTAGACCAGTCAGTTTGCCAGTAGAGAGCCCCTACCAGATAAGCAGAATTATTAACCTGACCCAGAGTTAACTCCAAGCCTAGAAGAGAACTCAAGTAGACTTGTTAGCAATTGTTAGAAGTTATTGCTATGAGCTACTCACATTTAAGACAGTTTGTTATTTGATACCTAAATAATTCATCCTTTCAAATTGGAATATTTTCAAAAAATTTTTCTTTAAAAATCCCTTGAAACTATAGGCTATAGAATGATACAAAAAAGCAGAGTAGGCTTGTATTGAATATTCAGTTGGTGAAAGTGTTGGCCAATCAGTAGTACTGAGAGTGGTTTAGGGCAAAACAATAAAAGTATAGTTTAATATTAACACCTTATATAATATATTAAAAAAGCATTTTACCAGATGTTTAAATGTTAAACAGAGTTTTGATCAAAGGTCAAATCCAATTTTTAATAAAATAGTGGCTTGTCCAATCCAATAGCAACAGATATATAATTTAATAACATCATATTATTACAGTTAGTATAATGACATATTTCTTTCCAGGCCTTTTATATGTACTTTGAATATATAATTGAAAGGAAAAGATTCACAAGGATATATAAGCTAAAATTTACTTTTTACTATTAAATATAAAGAGTTCATTATATCTAACAAACATATGTAAAACTGAAGAGACAATTTTAAAATATGTAGTTTCCAAATAAGTAATTGAAGCAAAAAGTTTGCACAGTTTGGATTCTGGTTTCCCTTTAATACCTAGAATTCTGCCAAACGCATAGAAGATGCTCAATACCCATTTGGTTGAATGAATGACTGAATTCCAAGAAATTAAAAAATGAATAAATAAACAAGACTGAAATACTGATTCCCCCCTCCTCCACCCACCCCTACAGATATGGCTAAAGATGGACATTGAATTATATCCAGTAGTTAAAGAATGTAAGGAAAAGACTACTTTCAAATACTGTTATTAAGAAATTTGTCAATTTTTTTTCAAAGGTCAAAATATGCTTTCATGAGAAATCTGTAAAAGCATCAGCTATGGCTTTGATAACTGGCATGATAGAAAGACTTTGCTGGTGGTTCTGCCATAACAACCTGCCTGCCAATGCAGGAGACACAGGTTTGATCCTGGGTCAGGAAGATCCCCTGGATTAGGAAATGGCAACTCACTCCAGTATTGTTGCCTAGAAAGTTCCATGGGCAGAGGAACCTGGACTCTATAGTCCTTGGGGCCACAAAAGAGTTGGCATGATTCAGCAACTAAACCACCACATGATAGGGAGGATTCAAACAACAAAATATATCTTCTCGTGAAAGTGAGGCTGTGGACAAAGACCCTTGATTGTGAGGAACCTTGGAAAATTTCTAGAAAGACATAAAATGAATTATAGAATCAAAGGGATATAAATATAAAAATATAAACGTATTCTAATGATTCAACAAGATTCTTTAATCAGAAAACTCTGTGAATCTTTCAAGGCGGAGGGTACCTTCAGAATGCACTGTTTACTTTCCAAGCCAAAGATTGAGCAGGTTGAGTTTAGTTTACAGTTTAATTATCATTTGGGAAATTTTCATCATTGTAATTTGAAAGCTATATATCTTATTTTACAATAATTACCTGCATATTTTAACACAATATATAAAATATTTAGAACTCAATTAAAATTAAAGTAGATTTATTACTAAGTATAGTGATGCAATTTTCAGTGAATTTCTGATGGTGTGTTTCTAAGAACAGAACAGAAGAATCTTTAGATATTTGTAATACACATGCTGAATAGAATTATCTGACTGAAATTTGATGAATATTATGAATCCAAATTTGAACAAATCAAATTAAATTTTATTTCAATGAATCTTTTTAAGTTATCCTCAAGTGTATTTTATTCATGAAGTTGTACATCTTGAAAATTACAAAAACATAATGTGTTTGTAAGTTCTATGTTTCTGCATGCACAATAACAAGACAATCAGGAAATTAAACAATAGGAAGAAAAACTTCATTTTTTTTATTTGATAAAGATTGAAATTACTGTCATAATACAAAAAAAAAAACAGCTTTAAGAGAACATTCTCAGTTTATCGTTAATTGGTTTATGACAGTCAAAACCAAATAGGATATCTCTATATTTGTAACCATTCCATCTACAAACAAATGTAGCTTTTGCAATGTAGTTCTTCATGAAAATCAATGCTTCGTGTACATCTGGCCACAGTTATCTGTTGTGGGAAAATTATTCCTTCACTAGCTTTTGTTAAGCACCTATTTACATGTGACATTTTGTTCTTGGTGTTACAAAGCTGCTTAATGAAAATAATAGAAGGTTTCAGATGTTACTGTTTTCCTCTGTGCAGCCATTGAAGGTAATTAATATTTTAGCTAGACTGTACTAAGCCATAAAGCACTGCATAAAAAACATTTTTACTTTTGCTATGTTCTTTATAATATACGTTTATTGAAGAAGACACATGAAGTGCACAAATGTGTAAAGAATAAGATCCATCATAATCTTCTCATTCAGCAGCAGCCATAATTAATATATTTCAAAGGTTTTTCTTTTGCCTGTTCATTTTACTATACGGGATTTTTGTGAATATAAGTAGTAACTCTGTCCCAATGCTGTTGTTCAGTCACAAGGTCATGTCTGACTCTTTGCAATGCCATGGACTTCAACAAGCCAGACCCCTGTGTCCTGCCCTGTTTCCTCCAGTTTACCCAAATTCAAGATCACTGAGGCAGTGATGCTATCTAATCATCTCATGCTCTACCACCCCTTTTTCCTTTCGCCTTCAATCTTTCCCAGCATCAGGGTCTTTTCGAATGAGTCAACTCTTCATAACAGATGGCCAAAGTATTGGAGCTTCAACTTCAGCAGCAGTTCTTACAATGCATATTCAGGGTTGATTTCCTTTAGTATTGACTGCTAATCAAGGGACCCTCAAGAGTCTTTTCCAGCACCACCATTTGAAAGCATCAATTCTTCATCACCTAGCCTTCTTTATGGTCCAACTCTTACATCTGTACATGACTACTGGAAAAACCATAGTTTTGGTTATATGGACTTTGTCAGCAAAGTGACATCTCTACTTTTTAATATGCTGTCTAGGTTTGTCATAGCTTTCCTTCCAAGGAGCAAGCGTCTTTTAATTTCATGGCTGCAGTCACCATCTGCAGTGATTTTGGAGGCCAAGAAAATAAAATATGTCACCGTTTCCACTTTTTCCCCATCTATTTGCCATGAAGGGGTGGGACTGGATGTCATGGCCTTAGTTCTTTGAATGTTGAGTTTTAAATAAGCTTTCTCACTTTCCTCTTTCACCGTCATTAAGAAGCTCTTAGTTCCTCTTCAAATTCTGCTGTTAGAGTGGTATCATCTACATATCTGAGGTTGTCAATATTTCTCTTGGCAATCTTGATTTCAGCCCAGCATTTTTCATGATGTACTCTGCATAGAAGTTAAATAAGCAAGCTGACAGTATAGTCTTGTACTCCTTTCCAAATTTGAAACAGTCAATTGTTCCATGTCTGGTTCTAATTGTTGCTTCTTGACCTGTCTGTGCATAGCTTTCTCAGGAGATAGGTAAGGCAGTCTGATATTCCCACCACTTAAAGAATTGTCCACAATTTGTTGTGATCCACAGAGTCAAAGACTTTATTTTAGTCAATGAAGCAGATATAGATGTTTTTCTGGAATTCCCTTCCTTTCTCTGTGATCCAGTGGATGCTGGCAATTTGATCACTGGTTCCTCTGCCTTTTCTAAATCCAGCTTGTACATCTGGAATTTGTCAGTTCACATAACGGCTGAGGTCTAGCTTAAAGGATTTTGAGAATAATCTTACTACCATTTGAAATGAACACAATTATACAGTAGTTTGAGAATCTTTGGCATTGCTCTTTTTGTCATTTCAATGAAAACTGAACTTTTCCAGTCCATGAACATTGCTGAGCTTTCTAAATTTGCTGACATATTGAGTGCAGCACTTTAACAGCATCATCTTTTAGGATTTGATATAGCTTCAGCTGGAATTCCATCACCTCCACTAGCTTTGTTCATAGTAATGGTTCCTAAGCCCCGCTTGACCTTACACTTCAGGATGTCTGGCTTTAGGTGACTGACCGCAGCATCATGGTTGTCTGGCTCATTAAAACTTTTCCTGTGTAGTTCTGAGTATTCTTGTCACCCATTCTTAACCTCTTCTGTTTCTGTTAGGTCCTTATCAGTTCTGTTCTTTATCATGCCCATACTTGAATGAAATATTTTCTTGATATTTCCAGTCTTCCAGAAGAGACCTCTAGTCTTTCCCATTCTGCTGTTTTCCTCTATTTCTTTGCATTGTTTATTTAAGAAGGCCTTTTGTCTCTCCTTGCTATTCTCTGGAACTCTGCATTCAGGTGGGTGCAACTTTCCCTTTCTCCTTTGCTTTTTGCTTCTCTTCCTCAGCTATTTCTAAAGCCTCCTCAGACAACCACTTTGCCTTCTTGCATTTCTTTTTCTTTGGGATAGTTTTTCTTCCTGCATCCTGTATGTAACTGATAATTCGTAATACATTTTGATGTAAGATAGATTTCTAGACGTGAATGTATAGTGTTAAATTCATGAGGTTGTGTAGCATGGAGCTGAGGAGTCAGTCAGCAGGAATGTAATTCTGGGCTCTGTGTTCTCCAGCTGAATGAACAAATCACTCAATTTTTATCTTCATTTCTTTATCTATAAAATTGAAATAGAAGTAGTTCTTATTTCACAGTCTTGATACAAGTGTGTGTGTGTGTGTGTGTGTGTGTGTGTGTACAAGGATGAAACTAATTCATGTGAAACTCTTGAAATATAAATTAAATCTAGATTTTTTTCAGGCTCTTCTATTTTCAAACAACTTTCCAGAAATAGTGAACATCATTATTAGAAGTAAACTCTTCAGTAACAAGTGGGTTCATGTGCATACACACACATGCAATATTCCTACGTGGTGCTAATGGTAAAGAACCCTCCTGTCAATGCAGGAGATTTAAGACACAAGTTCAATCCTGAGATCAGGAAGATCCTCTGGAGAAGGAAATGACAACTCACTTCAGTATTCTTGCCTGGAGAATCCCATGGACAGAAGAGCCTGGTAGGCTACAGTCCATGGGGTCACAAAGAGTAGGACACGACTGAGGCGACTTAGCACGTAGTTGTTTGCATATAATAAGTTAAAATTACAAACTGAAAATACCGAAAGCATAACTTTTTTATAACATCATGAAATAGTCTTGAAACAGAGAAACTAGAAAATAAAATCAAATGTGAAGCTTAAGGAACATTATCTATAACTAACCACAATAAAGTCAGAATGCCTCTCCTTTACTTTCCCTGCGTTTATACATAAACTGTACTATATGATTTTAAATTAAGTCATTCTAACTCCTCCTCAGAGATGTCTACACATTCTTCTGCATCAGTGTAAATTCACACCATCAAAGTATTAGAAGCTCCAGCAATTTAGGAAGTGGGCATAGAGAGAAACTGCCTCAACATAATAAAGGTCATGTATGACAAATCTATAAATAACATCATTCTCAGTGGTGAAAAGGTGAAAGGATTTCCTGTAAGATCAGGAACAAACAAAGAAGTACACCTCACCACTTTTAGTCAATATAGTTTTGGAAGTCCTTGCTATGGCCATCAGATAAGAAAAAGAAATAAAAGGAATCCAAATTGGAAAAAAGGAGTAAAATTATCACTTCTTGCAGATGACATTGATACCATACATAGAAAATTCTAAAGATGCTACCATAAAACTACAAGAGCTCATCAGTGAACTTGCTAAGGTTGAAGGATACAAACTTAATACTCAGAAATTTCTTACATTCTTATACACTAACAATGAAGGATGAGGAAGAAAAATCAAATTTGTACTATCCTGAAATAGTCTTAACACTTTATGTCATTAAGCATGAGTTTCATTGTCTACTATGCTCTTGTGGATTTTATTTACAGAGTAGTGTGGCCTTCCCTTTGCTGCTGTCAGAAACACACTGGGCCCTAATGTCCTGTCCCATTGACAGGACAGTGCATTGACATGAACATCTTCATGACACACTTTGCAAAGAACAGCTACCCAAGCCATACTATCTCTCCTCTCATTCATTGTCATTGTCATTTCTTAATCACCCACTATAGAAACTTTTCCTCCTTTGGCTGGAGATTCCATCTCTCATATCATCATTTGGAACTGCAGCACAATTGCCCATGACACCAAATTTGTCTCCGGAAGTCCAGAAAAAGTTTGGAAATGTGTCAACTGGGGAACCATTGGCATCCATAGAGCTGCAATGGGGCTGCTTGAGGATGTAGTTTATCACTGAAAAAGAGTCTTCTAAAATTTATTCACCCACACATAGTTTCGGGATTCACAATTTTTCAATGCACTGTATTACACTTAAATTGCATTGTTTAAACAAGTGTGAAAATTTACGATATTTATTGTAGTTCACTCTTGTCATCTCCTATTCGACCACTTACAATTTGCCTCGATTCACAGACCTAACACTCCACGTTCCTATGCAATATTGCTCTATGCAATACTGCTCTTTACAGCATCGGACTTTGTTTCTATCACCAGTCAAATCCACAACTGGGTGGTGTTTTTGCTTTGGCTTCATCCTCTTCACTTTTTCTGGAGTTATTTCACCACTGATTTCTAGTAGCATATTGGACACCTACCAATCTGGGAAGTTCATCTTTCAGTGTCCTATCTTTTTGCCTCTTCATACTCTTCATCGGGCTCTTGAGGCAAGAATCTTGAAATGGTTTGCCATTCCCTTCTCCAGTGGACCACACTTTGTCAGAAGTCTCCACAATGATCCATCCATCTTGGGTGGCCCTACATGGCATGGCTCATAGTTTTACTGAGTTAGATAAGGCTGTGGTCCATGTCACCAGATTGGTTAGTTTTCTGTGACTGTGGTTTTCAGTCTGCCTGCCCTCTGATGGGGAAGGATAAGAGGCTTATGGAAGCTTCCTGATGGGAGAGACTGACTGAGGGGGAAAATGGGTCTTGCTTTAATGGGTAGGGCCATGCTCAGCAAATCTTTAATCAAATTTTCTGTTGATGAGTGGAGCTCTGTTCCCTCACTGTTATTTACCTGGGGCCAAACTATGGGGGAAGTAATGAAGATAATGGGGACCTTCTTCAAATGATCCCATTCACATACTGCTACATTCACTGACCCCAGCCCTGCAGCAGTCCACCACTGACCCCCACCTCTGCTGGATACTCCTGGACACCCCTGGGCAAGTCTGTATCAGTCTTTTGTGGGGTCACTGCCCCTTTCTCCTGGATCCTGAAGCACACAATGTTATTTTTGTGCCCTCCAAGAATCTATTTCCCAGTCCTGTGTAAGTTCTGGTGGCTCTATGGTAGGCTTATGTCATACCTAAGTCTGCTGCATCCAGAGTCCCTGTCCCTATAGCAGTCCACTACTGACCCATAGGAGATGCTCAAACAGAGTTCTGTCTCAGTCTCTGTGGGGTTCCTGGGTCCTGGTGCATACAAGGTTTGTTTGAGCCCTCTGATCATCTCTGGCGGGAATGGGGTTTATTCTAATGCAACTTTGCTCCTCTTACCCTCTTGCTGGGGCTTCTCCTTGCCCTTGGTCATGGAGTATCTCCTCACAGCCACTCCAGCGCTGCTCAGCCACTGCTTCAGTGCCTACAAACTTGCTGGGTGTTTCTCTGACCTTGGACATGTGGTATCTCCACATGGCCACTGCAGTGAAGCACAGCCACCGCTCCAACCTTAGCCATAGGGTATCTCCTCATAGCTGCTCCAGCACTGGGGAGTCACTGCTCCAGAGAACTAAAATGGACTGGGATGGGTGAATTTCACTCAGATGATCATAATATCTACTATTGTGAGCAAAAATCACTTAGAAGAAATGGATTATCTGTCATAGTCAACAAAAGAATTATAATTGCTGGGAGAAATATCAATAACCTCAGATATGTAGATGACACCACCCTTATGGCAGAAAGCGAAGAAAAACTAATGAATCTCTTGATGAAAGTGAAAGAGGAGAGTGAATTAGTTGACTTAAAGTTCAAAATTCAGAAAACTAAGACCATGGCATCTGGTCCCATTACTTCTTAGCAAATAGATGGGGAAACAGTGGCAGACTTTATTTTGGGGGGCTCCACAATCACTGAAAATAGTGACTGCAGCAAAAGACGCTTACTCCTTGGAAGAAAATCTATGACCAACCTAGACAGCATATTAAAACAGAGACATTATTTTGCCAACAAAGGTCTGTCTAGTCAAGGCTGTGGTTTTTCCAGTAGTTATGTATGGATGTGAGAGTTGGGTTAAAAGAAAGCTGAAGGCTGAACAATTGATGTTTTTGAACTATGGTATTGGAAAAAGACTCTTGAGATTTCCTTGGACTGCAAGGGGGGCCAACCAGTCCATCCTAAAGGAAATCAGTTCTCAATCTTTATTGGAAAGACTGATGTTGAAGCTGAAATTTCAATACTTTGGCCACCTGATGAGAAGAACTGACTCGCTTGAAACCCCCTGATGTTGGGAAAGATTGAAGGTGGGAGGAGAAGGGGATGACAGAAGATGTGATGGTTGGGTATATGAATTTGAGTAAACTCTGGGAGTTGGTGATGCACAGAGAGGCCCGGTGTGCTGCAGTCCATTGGGGTTGCAAAGAGTCGGACACAACTAAGCAACTGAACTGCACTGATTGTAGTTCATCTACCCATTGCCCACACTATTCACTGTTACATCATTCAGTTCAGTTCAGTTCAGTTCAGTCACTCAGCCGTGTCTGACTGATATGATATATGATGACTCATATATCATTAGAGTTATCCAATGTTTTTGTACAGTGGATCTGTCTATAACTTTCACATCACTAATATGTTTTGATATAAAAGAATTATTGTTAGATTAATAAGATTTCTATATTTGCTAGCCTATAAACATTTTTGACTAGCACTTTGTATTTTCATGGAGTTATGTTTTGATTATTTTATGTCACTGAGTGTCAAAACTTTCTGAGTAACCATGACATCTTGATGCCTTTTGTATGCAAAAGAGACTCTTATTATGGACTCCTTTCACTTACTTTTATTGGGGTATATATAGTGAAGTTTCTAGAGGCAGAGAGGAATAATTTTTATGTCCTATTTTTGAATCATTTCCTCTTGGCATGAGGATTTTACTAGTGAAATATAAGCAATAAAAAACAGCAAGAGCAAGTAGCGATTTCTGGTACATCTGATGGATAGATCCAAGTTTTAGTGTTAAAAAATACTAAATCAGCAGGGCTGACATTCATGAGAAAAATCTCAAAATTCTTGAGTAGGTTATTAGTTTATTTTGGTGATGAAAAGAATAGAATATTTTGATTTAGAGTATATAAGATGTCCTTTATGATAGTAGGCCAATTTCAAAGTGTGCTTTCCCCAGGTTGACACTATCATTGATGAAGATCTTTAAGGGACCATTTTCCATTCTGTAGATCCAGGTGCCTCTGTTGTATAACTTAAAATAGTAACCATTGAACCCATGGGAACTGACATGATACTTTATATTTTCGTTATGACTTCCAAGTTTTGTTCATATGTGAAATACCACAGATGATGAGACTGTAAGTAGCAACTGAGGAAAATAAGTATGCTGTTCAGAAGAACAGGTCATTGTTCACCCTTTTATCTCCTGCTTTGTTGATGGAAACTACACAATGTCATCAACCTTTTGTGAAGAAAGTGATTAGCCCCTTCAGGTGGTGGTATTTTAGAGTGGGTTCCATGTTAAGCCTTCAGAATAGGCAATTCTAAAGGTCTAACATGGCCAGGGGAGACTTTATGGAGGGAAATATATGATATTTAGTAATATAGAGTTTGTCTTTCAGCAATTCTCTCCACACTGCCCCATGGCCTATTGATCAAATCCTTGAGTCATAAAATACACCAATTGATATCCATAGGACAGATTATTAAGAATCTTTCCCAAAGTAGGAACTTTGGAAACCATTTACATGGGTGATGGGATAGGCAGTCTCATATTCACAGTGTATCTACCCCTACTCAGGCACATAAGAAGGGGGCTTTAGATTGTAACACTTCCCTACATTGACCTAAAGCCCTCACAACTCATCCCGGGTTTATCACCTGGTGTGAAAATATCTTTTTCTTCTTCAATGTATACTCCTTTGTTCTGCAAAGCTGGTCAATATAGCAACTGGTCAAACCCACTGCTGTACCCATTCCTGGTAGGGAGAGGAATAGCATACTTTGTTTATAGCCTAACAGGAATGTATGCAGACTATGGCCTTACCTTCACCACAATGACCATGGGGGACCAACATGCACTACTGAAGGTTTCAGAAAGACCATCCACATTCGACTTCTTAAACTCACTTTTATGTTTTTATTTAATCCCAGACTATTTCTTTCTACTATTAAATTCATATAAACAGTTGCATTGGAGCATGAATATTGCCTGTAATAAAGCAAAGAAGGCAATTATTCTGTAAATTATTGCAAATTCTGAAAATTTATGTAAATTACTGCCAAAATATTACCATTTATCTTATATTCAAACCATTTATCCTTGATTTAAAAGGGAGCAATTAAAAAAAAATGTTCAGTGTTTTACCTACTAGGAATATTCTCTTTCTTTGTTCTCTTTCTGGGCCAGTCCTTACTGAACTAAGACACCTTGAAAGTCCACTTCCAGCTTACATGACCCTACTGGGCAGGTTCTCTTTAATACACTCTGATATCTATTAACTTTCTCCAAAAACAAATTTATGATTTCCATAACAGAAAACCTCTACCTTTTCTGAACCACTTATATACCTTTTATACCCCTGCATATATATTCATTATAGCACCTATCATAGATGCAAATCTACATTTAATTACAGGCTCATTTTATGGTTTACTATATTTCTCACTACTCTGAGCTTCCTTAAGGTGGGGATGGGTTGGGTTTATCTCACTATTAACTCTCTTGCACAAAATATTTCATAGAGATCAACTCACATTGTCTATTAAAAAAAATGAGTATTCTAAGTTTTATCAGAAAGCAAATTATCAACATGCACCATATAAAAATCACTACTTTTTTTTTCCCTTAACATTTATTTCATTTATAGAGTACTCTATCTAACTTGAAAGTTGAAAGGGTCATATTATAAATTTTTTAGAGATAAGTTTTATAATGCGTTCTGTTAAAATTCCTAACCTTTCCCCTTCCCAAACCTTTCCACATTTTCAGCTGTAGAATCTTAATTTTGCCCAGTGGTTTATTACAAATGCTTGTATTTAATGACAGAGTTTCATTATTTATATTTAAAAAGTTAGTATGCCTTTAAAATTAGTATGCCTTTAAACATTGTCAATATTCCCATAAATCCTGCATTCTACTTCCCTGATTGTCAAGGTTTGCCCCACTAAAATGAGTACACTTGCTCACTTTTAATATTTGAAAACGAGTTACATAAGCCTGCAATATGAATATAGTTACTCCCTTCTTTCACTTCTTTTCTTTGTTATACCTCATAATTACACATTATAAAGTGATACCTCAAAGAAATAGAATAATACAGAGCATATTTGGTATGTTCCATTTTAATCATTAATTTTAGGTTAATGTATAACAAATGGTTTAATGATACTGTTGGGAAGTGACAGTGACTTTCAGTTGCAAGAAACTTACAAAATTGAAATGTTACAATGTAGCAGATTTAATTGTATATTCTGTAATCTCTGATTATTTATCACTCTTCAAAAATGATGCATTCTAAAAATATAAATGTAAAGATATAAAATAATACTAGCAGGAGAATGGCCATAAACAGGCAGGCAATAACTAACAGCATGCCTTAATTACTCAGTCTGATTTTTCTGCATTTTAACAAGAAATGTTATTCAAGGATAGTTGCTCTTAATCTCCACAGGTGAATCACACACTCTCAAAATTGAATGATATTTATGGAAAAATTTGAAGAATAAATATAGTTTCTCACTAAATATTAATTAATATTAATAAAACTTAAAGTTAGCAAATTTGAAATACTATATCTAAAAAGAAAAATAAATATTTTTTAAACTTTGCTTTGGCAGTGTCACATAGCATATGGAATTTAATTTCCCCTCTAAGGATGGAACCCATGCCCCTGCAGTGTGAGCAGAGTCTTAACCACTGAACCACCAGAAAATCACTTAGACTTTTTATGTTTTTTTTATTTATTTTTTTTAAACCGAGTTTATTTTATTTTATTTTTTAATTTAATAAATAAAAATAATAAACCGAATATAGACTGATGATTCATTTCCCTAGACTTTTTAAAGATAGTGTGTGTTAAACTGCCTAGCTCAAAAATGGGAATTAGTAAGTGGGAAAAGATTCATTTTGAATGAATGAATATTTTTTAGTGAACTTTTTTTTTTATCAGTGACATATTGCTTTATATTATTAAAATAATATAAAATATTTTGCAGTTGCATAGGAACATGACTATTACCTTTAATAAATTAAAGTGAAGAAATTAAAAGAAGCTTACTCCTTGGAAGAAAAGTTATGACCCACATAGATAGCGTATTCGAAAGCAGAGACATTACTTTGCCAACAAAGGTCCGTCTAGTAGAGGCTATGATTTTTCCAGTAGTCATGTATGGATGTGAGAATTGGACTGTGAAGGCTGAGTGCCAAAGAATTGATGCTTTTGAACTGTGGTGTTGGAGAAGACTCTTGAGAGTCCCTTGGACTGCAAGGAGATCCAACCAGTCCATTCTGAAGGAGATCAGCCCTGGGATTTCTTTGGAAGGAATGATGCTAAAGCTGCAACTCCAGTACTTTGGCCACCTCATGTGAAGAGTTGACTCATTGGAAAAGACTCTGATGCTGGGAAGGATTGGGGGCAGGAGGAGAAGGGGACGACAGAAGATGAAATGGCTGGATGGCATCACTGACTTGATGGACGTGAGTCTGAGTGAACTCCAGGAGTTGATGATGGACAGGGAGGCTTGGCGTGCTGCAATTCATGGGGTTGCAAAGAGTCGGACACTACTGAGCAACTGAACTCAACTGAACTGAAACAAGTATTTTTAATAGGACGCAAATGTCTCAATATGCAAAATGAAGAAGTTCGTATTATATAATGTATATAATGGTGACTATAGGTAACATTACTATGCTGTATATGTGCAGATTCTTTGCCATCCGAGCTATGAGGAAAGCCCAAAAGAGATAGCGAGGGAGAGAGTTTCCTGACCCAGGGATGGAACCCAGGTCTCCTGCATTGCTGACAAATGCCTTAAGTCTGAGCCATCAGGGTTCTCTTTAGTTGCTAAGCAGTGTCAGACTTTTGTGATCCCATAGACTGTAGACCACCAGGCTTCTCTGTCTAGAGCAAATATATACAATAAAAAGAATAGAATTGCTTTGCATTAAATGACACCATAAAAAGATGACTACACACACATTTGATAAAGCAGTGACACATGATATACAAAGAATTTTTTCATATCAAGTAGCAAAATACAGAAAACCTTGAAATTTTTCTTGAAAGTCTTAAAATGATAGTTTGGAGAAGGGCCTTTCAGAATGATCAATAAATACACTAAAAGGAACTCAACTTCATTAGTTTTTTGAGAAAGATAAGCTATCAATGTGGTAACTGGTCCATTAATAAAAGTAAGACAATAATATTAAGTGCTGGTGTGAATGAACAATAGTTATACCTATAATACTATGCTATCAGAGTATGCATTTTTATAACCAGTGCAGAAATCTCTTTGGCAGTACTTACTATTAGCTGAACATACACAGCATTGCAAATCAGAAATTTTACATAAATCTGTGTGTATATATATATATATATATATATATATAAACACATACATCAAGAGAAATAGTTTAAAACATATCTTCATATATTCAGCAAAACAAATGACAAAAATATTCACAGAAGCATTCTTATTACTCAAAATTCAGAAAACAAGTCAAATGCCCACAAACACCAAAATGGCAAAAAACGATGGAGTGTTTATAAAACAGAATTCTATATAGCAATGAAAAATTAGTGATGTCAACTAAACAGCATAGCTGACTCATAAAATAATGTTTAGCTATTGAAATCAGACATAAAATACCTATGTATATCACTATATGTATACACAGAGACACAAAGACACATAGAGTTTACAAATTAACTGAAAGCAAAACTAATCTATGGTGTCAGGAATGAAATGGTGGTTATTTTGGGGACAGGCTAAAAACTACAACAGTATTTGGGATTTCTTGCTGCCAGAAATATCTATTTCTTAATGTGAAATTTCTCAATATATCATATAATTAAACATTACATACAAGATGCAATGAGATTTGATAATTGTATTGATACATGACTACATGCATAAAATTAGTATCTTTTAATGAAATATACTTTTAAAGTAAATAAGGCAATGGCATCCCACTCCGGCACTCTTGCCTGGAGGATCACATGGATAGAGGGCCTGGTGGGCCACAGTCCATGGGGTCGCTAAGAGTCGCACACGACTGAGTGACTTCACTTTCACTTTTCACTTTCACGCATTGGAGAAGGAAATGGCAGCCCACTCTGGGGTTCTTGGCTGCAGAATCCCAGGGACAGGGCAGCCTTAGGGACTGCTGTCTATGGGGTCGCACAGAGTTGGACACGACTGAAGTGACTTAGCAGATACTGTAAAAATATTTTATAATACTCATAAGAGTAAAATGAGGCATCTACACAAATTCAGATTGGAAATGAAGACTTAAGGTGCTTCAAATTTTAGAAAAGCCTTGCATAAAAATTAGATAGAATTATGCTCAGCTCAGTGCATGCTTAGTAGTGTCCAGCTCTTTACTACCCCATGGACTGTAGCCCACTAAGCTTTTTTGCACATGGGATTTCCCAGGCAAGAATACTGGAATGGGTTGCCATGTCCTCTTTCAGGGTTCATCTCAACCTAGGGATATAACTCATGTCTCCTGTGTCTCCTGCATTGACAGGCAGAATCTTTACCATTGAGTGACCAGCGAATTTCTGATTATAGGAGCCAGATTTATTTCAAAGTAAGTATTAGCATTCTAAATTTCACAGCTGTCCAGAAACTAATTGAAATGTTACTTGGATTCATGACTTCAACAATTATCAAACGTACTGAAATAGGATTGATTTTTTTTTATGTTTAATTATTATTTATCCTATCATTTATTTTGTTTAGTTTTACCTTAACAATTACTGAGAATTTGCTGGTGTCATATATTTTTCTAGAAATATAGTATAGCCTGGACTTTTTTCATCAATAAAAATGCAGATTAAAAATATTTCACTTTTCATTTTAACTATATAATTGATATAGTCAAACTAAAGTGATATATCACAATAGTTAAATCCTTGTGATGTGAATTCAGATTTCCAAGGTTTGAAAATACTTTCCATAGTTTACCAGCTCAGCGATGCTTGCAGTTATTTCAACTCTTTTTCCTCAGTTTCCTCAGCTGTAAACTGTGGATAAAATGGTTTCTACTGCATAAAACTTTTCTGAAGATTAAACAAATGTTATAAGGTTATGTCTGGCTACTTTGAAACCATCAGATATCTTTACAGTATAAGTGATATATTTAGAGATATAATTTTAATTCAGGCAGGTATAACTTCAAATTTAGAGTTTTAAAACACAGCACGATGATCTTTTTCATATTCATAATGCTACACAGCCATATACATTTGCTCAGATATACTATATATAAAGAAAGTAGATACATACTTGTGTGCATGAAAATTTTTTTAAATTAGTAAAAAGGTGTTATTTATTTCAGAAACTTGGTGACATTTTAATTATATTCACCTTAAATAAAATTATACTACACTTTTCTGACCAATTCAGGAATTTTGAATGTCCCACCATCTTCACTGAACTTTATTTTTATGTGCCTCAAAGTTGTGTGATACTCGGTCAACAGATTTTCTCCTTTCACATCCAGAAGTTATTCAGTTACATTTCTCATTTCATGGGTCAGTTATTTTCATTGTTCCCATTCATGAAGGATAAGCCCAACTCTTCTTATTGGATTAGAGGCAGGTAGTGTGAGTCTTAACTCTGTTATGGATCTCGGTTTGTCACAGATGAATTGTTTCTCTTTGATACAACTTGCGCAATCTTTCTAGTGTGTTGAAAAATCCCAGTAGAAGAAACGCAATTCAGACCAAAGAGATGCTTCGGTTATTTAAAATGAATGGATGGTGGTTATTGGTGGATGACAAATCCACAGTCCATTTAAAGTTGCTAGTCAATTGTCTGTTGAAAGATAGATAGGGCTGAAAAAATGATTGTATAGTTGCACCCTGAGCAGTTTATCTTAGAATGAATTAAATTGCTAAAAGTGAATAATATAAGCCAGGAAACTTTATTAATCATTTTTGTAAGTGATAGAAGAGAAAAATAGAAGTCTTACCATTTTCTTAATGAGCAAGAAAGAGAAAGGTTAGGTATATGGGCTTTAAAAATGTTTGGGAAATATTGATGTGGAGTCAACTGAGATGAGGAAAGAGACATTTCACTGCTTTCTCTCCAGTCTGTTTCTCTTTCCTTCTTTCTCCCTTTCTCTCTACTTTTAGGTAAATGTACTATTTTATTTCCCTCATATAATGATATGAACAAACTGCAGAGTTAATTTTGATATGGATGGATTCAGAAATAATGTGTAATTTCTTGAGAATTATGTAAGAATTTACTTTTTATTAAATAAGATATTAATTTAAAAATAACTTTGTGGTTAAAGTTTCTTAAAGAGTAGTTTGTGATTTTCAACATTTTTGAATATGATGTAAATTAAAATTTGCATCATGAACAAACTGATTTACTTCAAAAAAAATGAGAAATGAATTATTCTAAATGTATATTTCACTGCATTTCTGGAGATATAAGCATGATTGTAAGGAATATGTTTAATTTTTTACAAAGCAAGGAGATAAATTATTCTGGTGGTCAAACATATTTCAAAATTAGAAAAAAAATTTGAAGTATGAAAATGTATAAATAATCAAAATTCTAGTGAAAGCAATACATTATAGAATTACATCAAATTTTGTATTTAGAAGTTTTCTTTTAATCCTATATCGTATACAAAACAAAGTGGTAAGCTTTAAATAAAGTAAATGTTTAAAGCAGATATTTAATTCTTATTTATCATAAGCTTTATAATGTCTAATATTTATTATTTTAACTTAAAAAAAGAGGTGTTCTGCAATGCATGTAGGTTTATATTATGCATACTAACTTGCTTCAATCGCGTTCGACTCATGCGACCCCATAGTAGCCTCCCAGGCTCCTCTGTCCATGGGATTCTCCAGGCAAGAACACTGGAGTGGGTTGCCACTTTAATCTTCCTAAATTAAGGACCATGCATATGAACTAGTTAAAGGAAAAGGAGAAGAGACAATGTCACAGGGAAAATAATGTTTAAGTGGAAAAAATAAATTTTATGTATATTCTATTCTTTCTTTCTCACTTGCCTTCTAACTACCTGCCAACTGTTTACGCAGACCTTCTTGCTGATCTGGAAACAAATCCCTTACTACTGTATTTTTCTTTCTTGTTTCATTAGTTTTTTATGTATTTTTTCTTCAGCATTTCCTCTACTTAATTTTATCTAAAAATTTTTATATTTCTCTGAGTTCTGAACTTGAAGACAGTTCAATATATTTCAAGCTTTCCTATTTTGTCAATATATAGTGTAAGAGTGTATATTTCCTTCCTCTTATTTCCACTATATATTTTAATTATTTTACATATCAATGTTGACTTCTCTTTTGATCCATGTATTATTCAGTAGACTGCCTTCAAATTTCCAAAAGCATATTTATTTATCCTTTTTCATTATTGATTTCAAGTTAGTTACTTATTTTATGTGCAATTTCCTTGAAATACTTGTTCTGTGACTTTTGTGCATCATAACATCACACAGTTTTGGAAGTCATAAGTACAAAAAACATATTACTGAGCTAGTATCAA
Source organism: Neotragus moschatus (assembly GCA_006410615.1). Classification (NCBI taxonomy): domain Eukaryota; kingdom Metazoa; phylum Chordata; class Mammalia; order Artiodactyla; family Bovidae; genus Neotragus; species Neotragus moschatus. The sequence continues at coordinate 194,934 of SJYA01002518.1, read as the reverse complement.
TTTGTTGGGGAAGCTGGATGCTTTGGGTAAGGATCCATTTCTTTTCCTTCTCCATCTTCTAGATGTTGCCTGAATTCTCTGATTCATTCAAACTTTTTTCCATCTTCAAGTCCAGCAGCCTTACTTTTTAAATCTGTCTCAGACTCTTTGACCTCTGCTATTGTCATACCATGTCCATCCCAAATGGTGACTCTCTTTACTCTGTTCCTTATTTACTGAGTTCACTCAATAATCAAGAATAATCTCCACATTTCAAGATCTTAATTTTATCATATCTACAAAAGCCTTTGTAGCACCGGGTAATCTATTTACAAGTTGTGAAGTTGGAATGTGAAAATCTTTTTTGGCAACAATATTTTACCACATGGACATCCTCTAACTATTGATGGCAGAACCCTATATACATCTTTAAATCAACCTTGTAGTAGGATTTCTGGGAATCAAGGAAATTGCGATTTATATATCTGACTGAACTATCTTTTCATTTGACCATCAAAAATTTGCATCTGAGAATAGTAGCAAATTATTTTAATGGAGTATACTTATTGTGCTTTTTTTTTTTTCTGCTTCAATTAAGAGGGCAAACTCCAGTGAATTAAAATTTGTCACTCTTTGGTCACATTTTCTCAGGCTCACATAGAAGATACACCAAGGTAGATCACAAAATATACCTTAGCAAATTTTAAAAACATGGGAATTACATAAGCTTCCAGATCACAATGAAATTAAGCTACAAATCAATAACAGAAGGAAAATTGGAAAATTCATAAATAATTGGATACTAAACAACCCACTTCTAAGTAACATAAGCCAAATACACAATTTTGAGAAAGAGGCTAAATATGTTTTGAGCTAAATAATGAAAACATCAAATTGTGGCATGGTCAAAAGAAATGTATAGACAAGACATTTCATCAAGAAGACATACAAGTGACAAAAATGCATATGAATAATGTTCCATATCACATGTGATTAAGGGAATGCAAATTAATGACATACTACTGTGTGTTCTAAGTCATTTCAGTTGTGTCTAACTGTGACCCTGTGGACTGTAGCCTGCCATGCTCCTCAGTCCATGGGCTTCTCCAGACAAAAATACTGGAGTGGTTGCCATTTCCTTCTCCAGGGAATCTTCCAGCCTGGGATTGAACCTACATCTCTTATGTCTGCTGCATTGGCAGACAGGTTCTTTACCACTAATGTCGCCTGGGAAGCTATCACTACCACCCTACTTAAAATGGTCAAAAACCAGAACACCAATGACAAAAAAATGGTGGTATAGTTCAACTTGTCTGTCCTCGAAGTTCAGTTGATGGGGCTAATTTTTTAGGATGACCTTACTTATACTTCTGCTTATTGGTTTGATATGTGTTGGGGTGATGGAGCTAGCTTGGTTATGTACCCCTCCTAGCTGTCCAGGTTAGTCCAATAACAGAAAGAGTTGCTGTTTAGTCACTAAGTTGTGTCTGACTTTTGCAACTCCATGGGCTGTAGCCTACCAGGCTCTTCTGTCTAGGGTATTTTCCAGCCAAGAATACTGGAGTGTGTTGCTGTTTCCTTCTCCAAAGGATCTTTCTGACTTAGAGATCAAATCCACTTCTGCACTGGCAGGTGGATTCTTTACCAAGAGTTATATGAGAATCCCTGAACAGAAAGAGAGAACTACTCAAGTGTGAAAATGCTTTTAAAGTCTCTGTATATATCACATTTACTCTCAAGTCATTGATCAAATTTTGTTTATCTGACAAAGTCATCACAGAAGAGTCAAATAAATATATCCAAGCTACACATAGGAGGAGCTGTGAAATTACATTGTAAAAGACACATAGAGATGTGAAGAACTCATCATTTTCTCCATCTATCATAGTTGCAAGCTTTGCAGTTTTAATGGATATGTAATAGATGTATGAATATTACATCTGTTTAATAGGTATGTAATAGAACTGTTGCTTTGTAATTTTGATGAATTTGTTACAATTTCTTGTGTTTTATCTTGCTTAAGTAATAATGGTCTATATAAAAAAATGCTTATATATTCTGTCTACTGGTATGTATGATCTCATATTTATTTTTATTCTCTTAATCCATTTGTCTTAATAAGACAATGTTGAATAATAGCAAAGACGGCAGAAATGGATGACTTCACTAAGTAGACAAACAAACATATATCATATTTGAAATAATCAAGCCACTTTACTGGAAATATTTTCATTTCATTAGAATTGATTCATCTTGTAATCATATTTTCCATGCTCAATAAAGTAAAATCATTGAGTGAAAAGAAAATTTCTACAAGTCACAAAAGACATTCATATGGGAAAGTGCGATTATTTTATTTTTCATACTGTCTCATTTAAATGCTTATAACTTTATAAATAGTTTGCTTCTTATTTTTCTAAATTGTTTCTAAATATCATGTCACCATGAAAGATAACTGCCTTCCACCAATATTGTACTGTTTTACTTAATTACATTGGGCAATCCTTAAGTTATGTTTTACTATCTTAAAAACTAGTAAACATATTGTGTTAAGAATGACCAATTAAAATAAAATATTTTTAATTTTCTTTGAAAAATATATATTAATGTCAAAATTTCTGCTCTTAGCTTAAAGAAATTTCATTATATTACTGTTCTCTTTATAGCACAATTTGTCTTGTTAAAAATGTATAAGCTAATATATCATATGAAGAATTAGTAATATCCATGAAGTAATATAATTAAAATAAATAGAATGAGATGCCAAAGTGAAAGATTAACAATGAAATTAGTTGTTCAGTCCAATATCCATCTCATTAAAAGTGCCACTTTGATGAAAAATATAAATATAAAATTTCATAAATGGTATATTTGAGATTGATTTATTAGAAAATTTCAAATTATTATTTAAAGAATATACTGAAATGTTTTATCAACCAAGCAACAACTGCAATACAATAAACTCAATTTCTTAAATATTATTGAAATGTTATGCCTATATTGTGCTTGGTTACATGATTTAAACTTGAAAAATCCCAAAACTCTAAAACTTAGATACTTATTAATCTTCACTGATTCACTGTCCACCTCAATCCACTCAAGGTATGTATTATATTATTTAGGATCCTGGGGCAACAACTAAATAAGATCACAAGAGCAGGGAGCTGTAGCAGTTTGAAACCTAAGATAATTTATTTTATTTAAAACTTTCCTGATGCTATGAGTGTCAGGTATTGTTCAGGTCATGACTCTAACATGTAAATATGAAGAGTGAAGAATTCAGGATGAGAAGATATCTAGCTGTTATATTCTTCCTATAGATTTGTTTCCATGGAATGCTCTAAGGAAGTCTTGAAACATACTAATTTATATTGTACTTAAATAACTTAGGAATTAAATAGACAAGGCTTATTAAGTCAACAACCTTTTGAGTTGTTCAGTATCTCAGTCATGTCCAACTCTTTGAAACTCCATGGACTGAAGCACACCAGGCCTCCCTGTCCTTAACTATCTTCTGGAGTTTGCTCAAACTCATACCCATTGAATTGGTGATGCTATCCAACCATCTTGTCTTCTGTTGTCCCCTTATCCTCCTGCCCTCAGTCTTTCCCAACATCAGGGAAATGAGTCAGCTCTTCTCATTTGGTGGCCAAAGTGTTGGAGCTTCAGCATCAGTCCTTCCAATGAATATTCAGGATTGATTTCTTCTAGGATTGATTAATTTGGTCTCCTTGCAGTCTAAGGGAATCTCAAGAGTCTTCTCCAACACCACAGTTCAAAAGCATCAATTCTCATCTTTCTTTATGATCCATTCTTATATCCATACCTGACTGCTGGAAAAACCATAGCTTTGACTATATGGACCTTTGTAAGCAAAGTGATATATCTACTTTTTAATAGGCTGTCTAGGTTTGTCACAGCTTTTCTTCTAAGGAGCAGGTGTCTTTTCATTTCAAGACTGCAGTCATTGTCTACAGTGATTTTGGAGACCAAGAAAATAAAATCTGCCTTTGCTTGATAATAAATGAGCTAAGGCTCATCCATTCTCAGGTTCATAATTACTGATACATAAACTTCAATCATATTGTAAAATTATGGTGTGTAACTTGGCAGAAGAGAAAAGAAGAAAGCTTCCCTAGTGCTGTAAGAATGGTGAAAAACAAATAAACAAACAACAACAACAAAAACAGAATCTTTGGGATTAAGAGTATCTCTTAGTTGTTCCTTTAGGCTAACTCAAACTTTTATTATTACTTTTTGCTTTAATGTTCTTGCCCAAGCCAATAAGATTGTGCTGGGATTGTTCATATTCATTAATTCATAAGCAGACTATGTAGCTTAGAGGAGACAGACTTGATAAATGTATTGATAATGAGGAGGAAAATGTAATACACAAAATACCCAGAGACTGTTTGTCACGATCCAGAGCTGAGCACAAAGCCAGGTTTTATATCCACACTCAAGCTCAGAAGCATAACCTCAGAAAGAATGGCTTGCAGTTTATCCAGGGTAGTTCAATTCTGAGTATTGAAATACAACGATTTCAAGGATTTTTCTGTTCAATCAAGGAATGATGGGAGAGAGAACCTTTGGCTTTCATATTTGAGAAAGGGACTCAGATCATTCCATGACTGACAAGAAGAGACTTTTCCTATTGTCTCTAAGGTCAGAGTAGGCCTCCCACATTTCCACATGGCCTTGAGAAAGTTTGTTCCAATTCCCAGGTGCAATAATTTACTTTTGTAGCTGTAACAAATTGCCACAAACCTAGCATCTTAAAAGAGCACAAATTCACTAAATTATAGTGCTGGAAGTCAGAAATACAGAATCAGTCTCACTGTCCAAAACAAAGCTGTTCAAAGAATTAGTTCATTCTGGAAGGTTTGGGGAACAATCTGTTTCCTTAACCTTACCAACTTCCAGAAAAGTGTTAGTGATTCAGTCATGTCTGACTGTTTGCGATGCCTTAGACTGTAGGACTGTAACCCACTATCTGCCTCTGTCCATGGAATTTTCTAGGCAAAAATACTGGAGTGGGTTGTCATTCTTTTTTTCATGGAACCTTCAAACCCAGGGATCGAACCCAGGTCTCTCACTTTACAGGAAGATTATTTACAATCTGAGTTACCAGGGAAGTCTTCGACTTTCAGAGGTTGCCCTGGTTTCACGGTTTGTGACTCCTTCGTACATACTGAAAGACAGTGGCAGTGTAGCATTTTCAATTCTGCCTGTGTTTCTGTCATTACATCACCTTTTCTCTCTGTTTCTTAATCACCTTGACCCTGGGTAATCCCTCTTAGAAAGACTCTGGATTATTTGGGGTCCATTCAGCAAATTCAAAATAAGCTCCCTATCTCAAAGTCCTTAATCTATTCACATCTGCAAAAGCTCATGCAGTGTAAATTAATATATTTACAGGTACCAAGGTTGGGTCATTGATGTCTTTGGGGCCTTTAATAAGTCTATTAAACTAATTTCTATTTTCAATGGAGAAGAACTGCAAAAGGAATTTAATTTGACTTGTTACTTAAAAATGGACTTTCCAGGCACCTACTTGTTTATAAAGTAAATTCATCTTCACATTATTCATAGTTATAGGCCATTTGATATTCCTGCTTATATTTAATAGTGTTATCAATTTTAATTCTTTTAAAAATATTTATTAATTCATTCATTTGGATGTTCCAGGTCTTAGTTGTGGCACATGGGATCTTCAACCTTCATTGCAGCATGCAAACATTTACAGCATGAGGAATCCAGTTCCCTGGCCAGGGATTGAACCTGAGCCTCCTGCATTGGGGGTGCAGAATCTTAACTAGTGGACTACCAGGGAAGTCCCACCAATTTTAATTCTTAAGAATTTGCTCTTGAACAACCTATATTTGATGCTAATAGTATTTTCTAAAGTTTGCAGTTTATTCCAGCTTGTATTTATATCATAATTTTTAAAAATTCATTTAGTGCATTCTCCTTTTTAATACTTTCAGCAGCTATATTTATAATTTGTTATAATTTTAATTGTGCATAAAATACATACTTGCCATAAAATTTAAATGTTAACATAATCACTAAATCCCTTCGGTTATCACTCAAAATGAGTTTGATATATTCAGTATAATTCTGTGCAGTTTTACTAAATGAATTTTTCCCATGCACAATTTTGATAGCAATTACTTCAGGTTAAAATATTGCCACTGTATGAGTTGTATCTCACCAAACTACCTATGTTGAAGTCCTAACACTCTGTACCTCAGAATGTGACTGCATTTGGAAATGGACACTTGAAAAGGGATAATCAAGTTAAAATGGTACCTTTCAGGTGAGCTCTTATAAAAAGAAAATTTGGACCCAGCCACATACAGAGGAAAGACCTCAAGAAGACAGAGCAAGAAAAGGACTATTTGTAAGCTAAGGAGAGAAGTCTCAGTAGAAACCAACTCTGCTAATACGTTGATATGAGCTTCTAGCCTCTAGAAGTGTGAGATTTTTAAGCCACTGTAGTACTTTGCTATGGCATTTCTAGCAAATGAATGCAGATATTAATGAAAATTTTCTGATTTTAACAATGTGTAGTATACTGTACCATTGGTACCTCACTGTTTATACCACTATGACTATTGATAATTGTGTACATTTATATAATCTAAATGGCAAGGTGCTCTAAACCAAGACTTTAATCTTTCATAAGGACTATGCTAAATTTTATGTCCTCCAGGATTATAGGGATGAGTTAAAGATCACTGTTTCCCATTTTATTTGATGATTTTAAAATCTGATAGTTTAATTCTTTTCTTTTTTTTTTTTTTTTTTTGGAGAAAGGGTAATGTTCACATTTTCCCACATCTAAAAAGATGTTTGCTATATAATCATGAATAGTAGTTCAAACAATAAATTAATAATCTACTGAGTAATTTATATAACCACATTTTCTTATATATCTATTAAAATTACCTTTATTTAAATTTTTATCTTATAAGATCTACCAGAATGCTGGCAACTCGAAGGTGTCAACAAAAAGCTTAAAACTTTCCTTAAACAAAAATGATTGGAATAAATAGCCAAGTATAAAGTATTGTATTTTATTTGTTATGTGTCTTATATTAATAGATGCATGAAATATTTGTTCAGTTCAGTTCAATTGCTCAGTCGTGTCCAACTCTTTGCGACCTCATGAATTGCAGCACGCCAGGCCTCCCTGTCCATCACCAACTCCCGGAGTTCACTCAGACTCAAGCCCATCGAGTCGTTGATGCCATCCAGCCATCTCATGCTCTGTCGTCCCCTTCTCCTCCTGTCCCCAGTCACTCCCAGCATCACAGTCTTTTTCAATGAGTCAACTCTTCGCATGAGGTTGCAAAAGTACTGGAGTTTCAACTTTAGCATCATTCCTTCCAAAGAAATTCCAGGGCTGATCTCCTTCAGAATGGACGGGTTGAATCTCCTTGCAGTCCAAGGGACTCTCAAGAGTCTACTCCAACACCACAGTTCAAAAGCATCAATTTTTTAGCACTCAGCTTTCTTCCCAGTCAAACTCTCACATTCACACATGACCACTGGAAAAACCATCACCTTGACTAGATGGACGTTTGTTGGCAAAGTAATGTCTCTGTTTTTCAATATGCTACTAGGTTGGTCATAATTTTCTTCCAAGGAGTAAGTGTCTTTTAATTTCATGGCTGCAGTTACCATCTGCAGTGATTTTGCAGCCCAAAAATATAAAGTCTGACAGTTTCTACTGTTTCCCCATCTATTTCCCATGAAGAGATGGGACCAGATGCCATGATCTTTGTTTTCTGAATGTTGAGCTTTAAGCCAACATTTTCACTCTCCACTTTCAATTTCATCAAGAGGTTTTTGAGTTCTTCTTCACTTTCTGCCATAAGGGTAGTGTTATATGCATCTGAGATTATTAATATTTCTCCCAGCAATCATGACTCCAGCTTGTGCTTCTTCTAGCCCAGTTTCTCACGATGTACTCTGTATATAAGTTAAATAAACAGGGTGACAATATACAACCTTGACATACTCCTTTTCCTATTTGGAACCAGTCTGTTGTTCCATGTCCAGTTCTAACTGGTCTTCATAGAACTGTTCAACTTCAGCTTCTTCAGCATTGCTGGTTGGGGCATAGACTTGGATTGCTGTGATATTGAATGGTTTGCCTTTGAAATGAACAGAGATCATTCTGTCGTTTTTGAGATTGCATTCAAGTACTGCATTTCAGACTCTTTTGTTGACCATGATGGCTACTCCATTTCTTCTGAGGGATTCCTGCCCACAGTAGTAGATATAATGGTCATCGAGTTAAATTCACCTATTCCAGTCCATTTTAATTTGCTGATTCCTAGAATGTCGACGTTTACTCTTGCCATCTCTTGTTTGACCATTTCCAATTTGCCTTGATTCATGGACCTGACATTCCAGATTCCTATGCAATATTGCTCTTTATAGCATCAGACCTTGTTTCTGTCACCAGTCACATCCACAACTAGGTACTGTTTTGGCTCTGGCTTCATCTCTTCATTCTTTCTGGAGTTATTTCTCCATGGATCTCCAGTAGCATATTGGGCACCTACTGACCTGGGGAGTTCTTCTTTCAGTATCCTATCATTTTGCCTTTTCATACTGTTCATGGAGTTCTCAAGTCCAGATACTGAAGTGTTTTGCCATTCCTTTCTCCAGTGGACCACATTCTGTCAGACCTCTCCACCATGACCTGCCCATCTTGGGTGGCCTCACGGGCATGGCTTAGTTTCATTGAGTTAGACAAAGCTTTGGTTCTAGTGTGATTAGCATGGGCGTCTATGACCTGCACACCTAGCACACTCAAGAGGAACTGCCCCATGTTGGAGGTGAGGGGCGGTGGCCAGGAGGAGTAATCCCACGTCCAAAGAGGGATGGCTGCATGAGTGCAGGAGGGCCTAGAGGAGCTATTCCACATTCAAGGTCAGGAGGGGCGGCAGTGAGGAGATATCCCTTGTCCAAGGTAAGGAGCAGCAGCTGCACTTTGCTGGAGCAGCCATGAGGAGATACCCCACATCCAAGGTAAGAGAAACCCAAGTAAGACAGTAGGTGTTGTAAGAGGGCATCAGAGGGCAGACACACTGAAACCACACTCACAGAAAATATTTGTAACACCCTTCAAATTTTAACATTAGGAAAAGAAAAATATAATTATTTTTTACTTGGCCAATCACATATCTTTATACAGTATGCATGTTTAATATTGTTCTTACATTTATTGGTACAAAAATGTTCAGTTCAGTTCAGTGACTCAGGTACGTCCAAATCTTTGTGACCTCATGGACTGCAGCACACCAGGCTTCCCTGTCCATAACCGACTCCCAGAGCTTGCTCAAACTCATGTCCATTGAGTCACTGATGGCATCCATACATCACATCCTCTGTTGTTCCCTTTTCCTCCTGCCTTCAATCTTTCTCATTATCGGGGTCTTTTGCAATGAGTTAGCTCTTCACATCAGGTGGCCAAGGTATTGAAGTTTCAGCATCAGTCCTTCCAATGAATATTGAGGACTGATTTAGGTTTGACTGGATTGATCTCCTTGCAGTCCAAGGGATTCTCAAGAGTCTTCTCCAACACTGCAGCTCAAAAACATCATTTCTTTGGAGCTTAGCTTTCTTTATGGTTCAGATTTCATATCTATATATGACTACTGGAAAAACCATAGCTTTGACTAGATGAACCTTTGTCAGTAACTTAATGTCTCTGCTTTTTAATATGTTGTCTAGGTTGGTCATAGCTTTTCTTCCAAAGAGCAAGCATCTTTTAATTTCATGGCTGCAGTGACTTTAATTCCATCTGCAGTGACTTTGGAGCCCAAGAAAGTAAAGTCTCTAACTGTTTCCATTGTTAACCCATCCATTTGCCAAGAGGAGTACGACAAGGCTGTATATTGTCACCCTGCTAATTTAACTTATATGTAGACTACATCATGAGAAACGCTGGACTAGAAGAAGCAAAACCTGGAATCAAGATTGCCAGGAGAAATATCAATAACCTCAGATATGCAGATGACACCACCCTTTTGGCAGAGAGTGAAGAGGAACTAAAAAGCTGCTTGATGAAAGTGAAAGTGGAGAGTGAAAAAGTTGACTTAAAGCTCAATGTTCAGAAAATAAACATCATGAAATCACTGCAGATAGTGATTGCAGCCATGAAATAAAAAGTCACTTACTCCTTGGAAGAAAAGTTATGACCAACCTAGATAGCATATTGAAAAGCAGAGACATTATTTTGCCAACAAAGGTCAGTCTAGTCAAGGCTATGGTTTTTCCAGTGGTCATGTATGGATGTGAGAGTTGGACTGTGAAGAAAGAGTGCTGAGAATTGATGCTTTTGAACTTTGGTGTTGGAGAAGACTCCTGAGAATCCTTTGGATTGCAAGGAGATCCAACCCATCCATTCTGAAGGAGATCAGCCCTGGGATTTCTTTGGAGGGAATGATGTTAAAGCTGAAGCTCCAGTACTTTTGCAATCTCATGCGAAGAGTTGACTCATTGGAAAAGACTCTGATGCTAGAAGGGATTGGGGGCAGGAGGAAAAGGGGACAACAGTGGATGATGGCAGCGATGGCTGGATGGCATCGCTGACTCGATGGACATGAGTTTGAGTGAACTCCAAGAGCTGGTGATGGACAGAGAGGCCTGATGTGCTGCAATTCATGGGGTCACAAAGTGTTGGACACAACTGAGTGACTTAACTGAACTGAACTGATGGGACCAGATGCCATGATCTTCATTTTTTCAATGTTGAATTTTATACCAACTTTTTCACTCTTCTCTTTCACCTTCATCAAGAGGCTTTTAAGTTCCTCTTCACTTCTATCATAAGGGTGGTATCATCTGCATATCTGAGGTAATTGGTATTTTTCCTGGCAAACTTGATTCCATGCTATGCTTTATTCCAGCCTGTGTTTCATCCAGCCCGGCATTTGGCATGATGTACTCTGCATATGAACTGACTGACTCTGACTGAACCGAACTGACTGCATATAAGTTAAATAAGCAGGGTGATAATATAGAGCCTTAAAGTAGTCCTTTCCGGGTTTGGAACCAGTCCATTGTTCCATGTCCAGTTCTAACTCTTGCTTCTTGACCTGCATACAGATTTCTTAGGAGGCAGTTAAGGAGGTCTGGTATTTCCATCTCTTTAAGAATTTTCCATATTTTGTTATGACTCACACAGTCAAAAGTTTTGTCATAGTCAATAAAGCAGAACTAAATGTTTTTCTGGAACTCCCTTGTTTTTTTGATGATCCAACAGATGTTTGCAATTTGATCTCTGTTTCCTCTACCTTTTCTAAATCCAGCTTGAACATATGGAGGTTAACATTTCATATACTGCTGAACCCTGGCTTGGAGAATTTTGAGCATTACTTTGCTAGCATGTAAGATGAGTGCAGTTGTGCATAGTTTGACTACTTTTTGGCATAGCCTTTCTTTGGGATTGGAATGGAAAGAGAACTTTTACAGGCCTGTGACCACCACTACATTTTCCAAATTTCTTGGCATATTGAGTGCAGTGCTTTCACAGCATCATCTTTTAGGATTTGAAATAGCTCAACTGGAATTGCATCACCTCCACTAGCTTTGCTCGTAGTGATGCTTTCTAAGGCCCACTTGACTTCACATTCCAGGATGTCTGGNTGCTAAATTTTATGTCCTCCAGGATTATAGGGATGAGTTAAAGATCACTGTTTCCCATTTTATTTGATGATTTTAAAATCTGATAGTTTAATTCTTTTCTTTTTTTTTTTTTTTTTTTGGAGAAAGGGTAATGTTCACATTTTCCCACATCTAAAAAGATGTTTGCTATATAATCATGAATAGTAGTTCAAACAATAAATTAATAATCTACTGAGTAATTTATATAACCACATTTTCTTATATATCTATTAAAATTACCTTTATTTAAATTTTTATCTTATAAGATCTACCAGAATGCTGGCAACTCGAAGGTGTCAACAAAAAGCTTAAAACTTTCCTTAAACAAAAATGATTGGAATAAATAGCCAAGTATAAAGTATTGTATTTTATTTGTTATGTGTCTTATATTAATAGATGCATGAAATATTTGTTCAGTTCAGTTCAATTGCTCAGTCGTGTCCAACTCTTTGCGACCTCATGAATTGCAGCACGCCAGGCCTCCCTGTCCATCACCAACTCCCGGAGTTCACTCAGACTCAAGCCCATCGAGTCGTTGATGCCATCCAGCCATCTCATGCTCTGTCGTCCCCTTCTCCTCCTGTCCCCAGTCACTCCCAGCATCACAGTCTTTTTCAATGAGTCAACTCTTCGCATGAGGTTGCAAAAGTACTGGAGTTTCAACTTTAGCATCATTCCTTCCAAAGAAATTCCAGGGCTGATCTCCTTCAGAATGGACGGGTTGAATCTCCTTGCAGTCCAAGGGACTCTCAAGAGTCTACTCCAACACCACAGTTCAAAAGCATCAATTTTTTAGCACTCAGCTTTCTTCCCAGTCAAACTCTCACATTCACACATGACCACTGGAAAAACCATCACCTTGACTAGATGGACGTTTGTTGGCAAAGTAATGTCTCTGTTTTTCAATATGCTACTAGGTTGGTCATAATTTTCTTCCAAGGAGTAAGTGTCTTTTAATTTCATGGCTGCAGTTACCATCTGCAGTGATTTTGCAGCCCAAAAATATAAAGTCTGACAGTTTCTACTGTTTCCCCATCTATTTCCCATGAAGAGATGGGACCAGATGCCATGATCTTTGTTTTCTGAATGTTGAGCTTTAAGCCAACATTTTCACTCTCCACTTTCAATTTCATCAAGAGGTTTTTGAGTTCTTCTTCACTTTCTGCCATAAGGGTAGTGTTATATGCATCTGAGATTATTAATATTTCTCCCAGCAATCATGACTCCAGCTTGTGCTTCTTCTAGCCCAGTTTCTCACGATGTACTCTGTATATAAGTTAAATAAACAGGGTGACAATATACAACCTTGACATACTCCTTTTCCTATTTGGAACCAGTCTGTTGTTCCATGTCCAGTTCTAACTGGTCTTCATAGAACTGTTCAACTTCAGCTTCTTCAGCATTGCTGGTTGGGGCATAGACTTGGATTGCTGTGATATTGAATGGTTTGCCTTTGAAATGAACAGAGATCATTCTGTCGTTTTTGAGATTGCATTCAAGTACTGCATTTCAGACTCTTTTGTTGACCATGATGGCTACTCCATTTCTTCTGAGGGATTCCTGCCCACAGTAGTAGATATAATGGTCATCGAGTTAAATTCACCTATTCCAGTCCATTTTAATTTGCTGATTCCTAGAATGTCGACGTTTACTCTTGCCATCTCTTGTTTGACCATTTCCAATTTGCCTTGATTCATGGACCTGACATTCCAGATTCCTATGCAATATTGCTCTTTATAGCATCAGACCTTGTTTCTGTCACCAGTCACATCCACAACTAGGTACTGTTTTGGCTCTGGCTTCATCTCTTCATTCTTTCTGGAGTTATTTCTCCATGGATCTCCAGTAGCATATTGGGCACCTACTGACCTGGGGAGTTCTTCTTTCAGTATCCTATCATTTTGCCTTTTCATACTGTTCATGGAGTTCTCAAGTCCAGATACTGAAGTGTTTTGCCATTCCTTTCTCCAGTGGACCACATTCTGTCAGACCTCTCCACCATGACCTGCCCATCTTGGGTGGCCTCACGGGCATGGCTTAGTTTCATTGAGTTAGACAAAGCTTTGGTTCTAGTGTGATTAGCATGGGCGTCTATGACCTGCACACCTAGCACACTCAAGAGGAACTGCCCCATGTTGGAGGTGAGGGGCGGTGGCCAGGAGGAGTAATCCCACGTCCAAAGAGGGATGGCTGCATGAGTGCAGGAGGGCCTAGAGGAGCTATTCCACATTCAAGGTCAGGAGGGGCGGCAGTGAGGAGATATCCCTTGTCCAAGGTAAGGAGCAGCAGCTGCACTTTGCTGGAGCAGCCATGAGGAGATACCCCACATCCAAGGTAAGAGAAACCCAAGTAAGACAGTAGGTGTTGTAAGAGGGCATCAGAGGGCAGACACACTGAAACCACACTCACAGAAAATATTTGTAACACCCTTCAAATTTTAACATTAGGAAAAGAAAAATATAATTATTTTTTACTTGGCCAATCACATATCTTTATACAGTATGCATGTTTAATATTGTTCTTACATTTATTGGTACAAAAATGTTCAGTTCAGTTCAGTGACTCAGGTACGTCCAAATCTTTGTGACCTCATGGACTGCAGCACACCAGGCTTCCCTGTCCATAACCGACTCCCAGAGCTTGCTCAAACTCATGTCCATTGAGTCACTGATGGCATCCATACATCACATCCTCTGTTGTTCCCTTTTCCTCCTGCCTTCAATCTTTCTCATTATCGGGGTCTTTTGCAATGAGTTAGCTCTTCACATCAGGTGGCCAAGGTATTGAAGTTTCAGCATCAGTCCTTCCAATGAATATTGAGGACTGATTTAGGTTTGACTGGATTGATCTCCTTGCAGTCCAAGGGATTCTCAAGAGTCTTCTCCAACACTGCAGCTCAAAAACATCATTTCTTTGGAGCTTAGCTTTCTTTATGGTTCAGATTTCATATCTATATATGACTACTGGAAAAACCATAGCTTTGACTAGATGAACCTTTGTCAGTAACTTAATGTCTCTGCTTTTTAATATGTTGTCTAGGTTGGTCATAGCTTTTCTTCCAAAGAGCAAGCATCTTTTAATTTCATGGCTGCAGTGACTTTAATTCCATCTGCAGTGACTTTGGAGCCCAAGAAAGTAAAGTCTCTAACTGTTTCCATTGTTAACCCATCCATTTGCCAAGAGGAGTACGACAAGGCTGTATATTGTCACCCTGCTAATTTAACTTATATGTAGACTACATCATGAGAAACGCTGGACTAGAAGAAGCAAAACCTGGAATCAAGATTGCCAGGAGAAATATCAATAACCTCAGATATGCAGATGACACCACCCTTTTGGCAGAGAGTGAAGAGGAACTAAAAAGCTGCTTGATGAAAGTGAAAGTGGAGAGTGAAAAAGTTGACTTAAAGCTCAATGTTCAGAAAATAAACATCATGAAATCACTGCAGATAGTGATTGCAGCCATGAAATAAAAAGTCACTTACTCCTTGGAAGAAAAGTTATGACCAACCTAGATAGCATATTGAAAAGCAGAGACATTATTTTGCCAACAAAGGTCAGTCTAGTCAAGGCTATGGTTTTTCCAGTGGTCATGTATGGATGTGAGAGTTGGACTGTGAAGAAAGAGTGCTGAGAATTGATGCTTTTGAACTTTGGTGTTGGAGAAGACTCCTGAGAATCCTTTGGATTGCAAGGAGATCCAACCCATCCATTCTGAAGGAGATCAGCCCTGGGATTTCTTTGGAGGGAATGATGTTAAAGCTGAAGCTCCAGTACTTTTGCAATCTCATGCGAAGAGTTGACTCATTGGAAAAGACTCTGATGCTAGAAGGGATTGGGGGCAGGAGGAAAAGGGGACAACAGTGGATGATGGCAGCGATGGCTGGATGGCATCGCTGACTCGATGGACATGAGTTTGAGTGAACTCCAAGAGCTGGTGATGGACAGAGAGGCCTGATGTGCTGCAATTCATGGGGTCACAAAGTGTTGGACACAACTGAGTGACTTAACTGAACTGAACTGATGGGACCAGATGCCATGATCTTCATTTTTTCAATGTTGAATTTTATACCAACTTTTTCACTCTTCTCTTTCACCTTCATCAAGAGGCTTTTAAGTTCCTCTTCACTTCTATCATAAGGGTGGTATCATCTGCATATCTGAGGTAATTGGTATTTTTCCTGGCAAACTTGATTCCATGCTATGCTTTATTCCAGCCTGTGTTTCATCCAGCCCGGCATTTGGCATGATGTACTCTGCATATGAACTGACTGACTCTGACTGAACCGAACTGACTGCATATAAGTTAAATAAGCAGGGTGATAATATAGAGCCTTAAAGTAGTCCTTTCCGGGTTTGGAACCAGTCCATTGTTCCATGTCCAGTTCTAACTCTTGCTTCTTGACCTGCATACAGATTTCTTAGGAGGCAGTTAAGGAGGTCTGGTATTTCCATCTCTTTAAGAATTTTCCATATTTTGTTATGACTCACACAGTCAAAAGTTTTGTCATAGTCAATAAAGCAGAACTAAATGTTTTTCTGGAACTCCCTTGTTTTTTTGATGATCCAACAGATGTTTGCAATTTGATCTCTGTTTCCTCTACCTTTTCTAAATCCAGCTTGAACATATGGAGGTTAACATTTCATATACTGCTGAACCCTGGCTTGGAGAATTTTGAGCATTACTTTGCTAGCATGTAAGATGAGTGCAGTTGTGCATAGTTTGACTACTTTTTGGCATAGCCTTTCTTTGGGATTGGAATGGAAAGAGAACTTTTACAGGCCTGTGACCACCACTACATTTTCCAAATTTCTTGGCATATTGAGTGCAGTGCTTTCACAGCATCATCTTTTAGGATTTGAAATAGCTCAACTGGAATTGCATCACCTCCACTAGCTTTGCTCGTAGTGATGCTTTCTAAGGCCCACTTGACTTCACATTCCAGGATGTCTGGCTCTAGGTGAGTGATCATATCATAAGATATTTGGGTCATGAAAAAATTTTTTTTATAGTTCTGCTGTGTATTCTTGCCAACTTTTGTTATTATCATCTGCTTCTGTTAGGTCCATGCATCATAGGTCACATAGTATATTCTGCATATAAGTTAAATAAGCAGAGTGATAATATACAGCCTTGACATACTCCTTTCCTGATTTGGAACCAGTCTCTTGTTTCGTGTATGGTTCTAACTTTTGCTTCTTGACTTGTGTACAGATAACTCAGGAGGCACGTAAGGTGGTCTGCTATTCCCATCTCTTTAAGAATTTCCGACAATTTGTTGTAATCCACACAGTCAAATGCTTAGCATAATCAACAAAGCAGAAGTAGAAGTTAGCATATTTCAATGAAAAAAAAAACCTAACTGTACCCATGCACCTCTTATTTTTGCATTCAGAGTTACACATTCTTTTTCATTCTCCTTGATGACATTCCTCAGTAGCATTTCTCTATTACTCACCTTTTTCTATGTAACAGGTTTTGATTGATAACAGTTGTTTGGTTCTCCTTTCATTTTACATTTTATTTTTTACTTACCTGGATTTCTTTTGTTTTTCATAATTTATTTTAAAATTAAATATCTCATTTCACGTGCTTGATTTTTCATGTTTTACTGTAAATATGATTTACTGTATGTTGTCACGAGTTCTGTTAAATCTCATATTATTGATGTGTCATTCACTTGTAGATGTTCTTTTGTTCTTTTGCTGCATGGAAATTACATAAATAATTTTTCAACACTAATCAAATTTTATATTTTGTGAAATTTTTGCATGAATGAATAACTGTTAAAGAACATTATAGGAGACCATGTTAATAATACAAACCCTTTAACATGACTAAGAATGTTCACAGTTCTCTTTCAGTTTCATTTTCTCCCACAGTTTCCCTAGGTTTTAGCTTTAATTTCCTTTGTTTGAATTTGCCAACACCCACTTCAAGGCCACCAAACTCGCTGGTCTATCTAGATACACTTCCTGTGTTATATTAACCTAGTCTATCTAGATACACTTCCTGTGTTATATTAACCTAGTTGTTGTGCATTCTTTACATGTCAAATATAATGAAATTTGCCAAAAAAGGTTCATAAAGCCAAAGCTATGATTTTTCCAGTAGTGGTGCTAGAGAAGACTTTTGAGAGTCCCTTGAACTATAAGGAGATCAAGCCTGTCAGTTCTAAATGAACTGAACCCTGAATATTCCCTGGAAGGAGTGTTGCTGAAGCTGAAGCTCCAATACTTTGTCCACCTGATGCAAAGAGCTGACTCTTTGGAAAAGTCCCAGATTCTGGGAAAGATTGAAGGCAAAAGGAAAAGAGGGCAGCAGAGGATGAAATGGTTAGATAGCATTACCAGTAGAATGGTCATGAATCTGAGCACTCTCCAAGAGATAGTGAAGGACAGGGGAGCTTTGTATGCTCCAGTCTATGGGGTCAAAAAAGTCGAACTCAACTTCATGACTGAACAACAACAACAAAATGAACTTTATCATGGACTGACATTTTAAAGATACTGTTTACTTCTTAAAAATTAAAAAATAATAGTAGTTAAATATGTGATTCATTCACAGAAGCAAAATATATTTTAATGGGGTGACTGATTTCGCAATGTTTGATATAATTGTTGCCTTCAATAGGCAAAAGTGTAAACATTTTTCAAAGTAGATTATGACCAAAAGAAGGTTTTACACTTGTGATTAATAAGATAAATATTTAAATCTTGAGCACAGTTGGTCAGATGTCAGGAAAAACTCATGTATGTATCATATTACAGTTTACCTCATATGCTGACTGAAACTCACTATTTATTTAATTTTTAATCTATCGTCAAAAGTTCTTTATTTATAAAATAAATCATTTTTTTCAACTTGATCATTTTACATATGGGAAAAAAGGATTTCCTCATATCAGATTAATTTTTCAACAGTAGTTAATATAAATCAAATGATAATCAAATCAGTCAGATTATATAAAAGCATCAGTATAGTCAACAATATACTATTATAAATGTTTATTCCAAAATTTAAAGGTTATGCATACATTGTTTTAAAAATAACTGATATTTCTGTGATATAACTTCCAACAGGTATGAAACATTAGAGTTAAAACTATTAATTGCTAACTTTACAATATATATTTCCACTCAAAGGTGTTGAGGAAATAAGCTATTGGGATATATGTACAGCAGACATAAAAAGAAATGTGTTTAGCTGATATTCCTAAGAGTTAAGAATTATATGTATTATTATCTATTACTGTATTTTTTAATAATAAAATATATGTTATTTTGTATGAGTAGATTAGAAGAGATTTCTGGATAACTTATATTAAAGATGTCACTGTTGTTGCAATTATTCTGTACTACTTTAATGTCTTTCTATTTATATGGTCATAAATCACATAAAGAAAATATTGATACATGTTCCCCATAAAACAAAGGGATATGGTTCATAGGAATGCTGAGCTCCTTTACAACCTCATGACATCTTAGACCCTGGTTGTAACCCTTTTGATTAGAATATCCATGGTTCATAGGATTTATGGCTCCATTTTATTAGTGTTGTGTCTTAGGAGTTATCCTATGGATGTGTTACCTTCTATTATTATCATAGTGCTTACAAGCTGTATCAGTTTATTTTCATGGGGCTTAAAAGGTCCATAGCTAATGACGAAAAAATTTCTTTATTGTGGTTTTAATACTTTACTCCCTGGAAGTTATAGATTGAATGACAGTTAATTCCTATAAAATGTTTAATTCTATTAGTTTTTTTTTTCTTAATTTAGTAGCCTGCACCACTAAACATCTTCATTTCTTCTATAATATTGTGCATGTGTGTTTAATTAAAAAAATGGTGCAGGGTAAATTCACGTCAACATATGTGTTTTATTTTAGAAAAATTGAAATGGCAAGTGTAAATAAACTGTTGACATTTTATCTCACAATATTTTATTTCATTTTGTTTTTGTAGATATAACACACATATTAAAATAAAAATATTAACAAAATGTTTTTCATATTCTCAGAAATTTCTAAAACATTCCTTTGGTACTTTTCTAGAGCACCATTTCTTCCAAATGTGTTAAAAATAATTTTCATGTTTTTGTGATTAACTAAGCATTTACAATTTTCATTTAGTTCAGTTCAATTTAGTTCATTCACCCAGTCATGTCCTACCCTTTGAGACACTATGAACCACAGCCAGGCCTCCCTGTCCACCACCAACTCCCAGAGTTTATCCAAACTCATGTCCATTGAGGCAGTGATGTCATCAAACTATCTCATCCTCTGTCATCCCCTTCTCCTCATGCCCCCAATTCCTCCCAACATCAGGGGCTTTTCAAATGAGTCAGCTCTTCACATCAGGTGGCCAGAGTATTGGAGTTTCAGCTTCAACATCAGCCCTTCCAAAGAACACCCTTTAGGATAGACTGGTTTCATTTAGTAAGATACTTATTTTAATACTGTTTCCTATGTTTGAATCTTTAATTTTTGTTTCCCTTTTAAAAGTAATTTTGTTATGCTTTTCTTAATTTTGTTTTGCTGTTTTATACTTGAAAAAATGTTTAGTTTCTAAATTATATTATTTCTATTTTGCTCATATGAATGTTTGAAGCTGGTGATTTTGCCATATACTGCTATTCACAATGCATGGTGATTATCTCATTTTATCTTAGACATTTTGTACTTTTATTTCAAGGTAAACAATCTTCAGAAAAACACAGTAATCACAGGAAATAAATTATAATTTTAACAAATGAAAGCTCTAATTTGAATTCTCAGTGAAATTTTAGTATGTTGCTGCTAAGTCACTTCAGTAGTGTCCAACTCTGTGTGACCCATAGATAGCAGCCCACCAGGCTACTCCATCCATGGGATTTTCTAGGCAAGAGTATTTTGACCTGTATTTTGAAAAACATGTCGCGGGAATTTTTCTATGTTCCTTGTTAGACATTGTCAAACCTCAACAAAGTGCTTCTTTTTTTTTTCTTACTATATTCCCAAAGTTTTCTCTTCTGACTAGATTAAATATAGCAGACCTTTTGAGTAATATGATAAAGTTTAAGATCAAGAATGAGCATAGTGCTTAAGACCAAAAAATAACTTAAAGCAATATTAAATGGCAAAGTAAGACTTAAAAAGCTTTTATTTTTATATCAGTCAGGGAATTTAAATTTTAAGCAAGAGTATATTTAGCTCAAATTCAATTAAAAAATGACAACAAGTTTTGGTTATTGGCTTAAATGCAAACAATTAAGGTTGGATATGCAAGTGATGCAAAATCAAAACTATAGCAACGTTTCTATGATTCTCTTGGGCTTTTATCACTCATTGTGCTGGGTTAGGCTTCTGAGTTACTGAAGCAATTTCGTATACCATATTTATATACCAAACTTTCAAGAAGAAGATCATTTGTGTCCCCAGACTTATCACATAATGTTCTGATATCCACACTGATCTTTACTCTTGTATCAACATACTGAACAGTACATCTCATCCTATTGATTGATTTAGGAGGATGCATACAGAACCATTCACCATGAAAAGACTGATATGATTAGTTTAGTTCAATGGGCTTCAATTACACTTTTATATTAGAATCACACCTGAACAAAATATATTGAAGCTAGGAATGATCTCATACATCTACTCAATTTCTAAACCTGAATATTATGTGTGTGTATGTGTATATATATATATATATATATATATATATATATAATCTTTCAAAATACTCTGTTGTATAGCCTGGACTGATAGCCCTTAGATTTAGATTTAGTCCTTTAGAGAGAAACACATAACTGTGGATCAGATTTAATCCCATCTCAATGAAACCTAAAGTTTGGCTAGAAAGTAGAGCTTTCTCTACTTTTCTCAAGAGGAGAGAAAAATCAACTTGTAAATACTTTAGTTCATATGGAGTAACACAATTTATCATTTGATCACTATTTCTTCACTATTTGACTTCCTTGTTTGCTTCCCTGATGGCTCAGATGGTAAAGAATCTGCCTGCAAAGCAGGAGACCTGGGTTTGATTCCTGGGTTGGGAAGATCCCCTGGAGAAGGGCATGGCAATCCATTTCAGTATTGTCTGGAGAGTCACCATGAACAGAGGAGCCTGGTGGGCTCCAGTTCACTGGGGTCACAAAGAGTCAGACATGATTGAGCAACAAAGCACAAGCACATTTCTTCTTTAGTCATGTATAGTGTGTGGTTAACTTACTTCTGGAATCTTTGCAAAGCCATCTCAAGATGCAGTATTTAGATATTTACCATATTTATATTAAGCTAAAGTTTCACAAAGACTGGTTGATTTGTTTTAATGTATATTTGAGAAATTATATGAAAACAAACTAAATGATATAGTTTACAATCATTATGCTCTACCACTAAGTTTATATTTTGACAGTAATAAATTATGGTATCCATACTTCTATGGGATACAAATTCAAAGGAAATTTATATTCATTTCAAATTGCATGTTCCTGAACTATTAAAGTGTTCACTTGTTCGTTAATGTTCACATTTTAAAGATTTTCTTAATTTAAAAATATCAGTAAAAGAGAATTTATGCATTGTGCTTTTAGCTTGGGAAAAAACGCTATATCAGTACAAAGAGTTTGATAAGCACACTGAATTTTCTATCACGTCAAAAAGTATGTTTTGCTCTGTGTGCTATTTTCTATGGGCTTTTGCTGGTGATACTGTTGTAAAATTCTCCATGATCTAAAAATGGCCTTGAAGTTCTTTTGCTTCAGTTGCAAATCTATTAATAGAATGGGCAGAGAATTGTGATGGTTCATTGCTTTCAACTGATGGAGGGGAATGAAAAGACCTCTTACTTTCAAAGTGGCATTGAAGCAAAATTGCCTCAGACATCCAGACGTGGAGTAAAGTAAAAATAGGATTTACTCTTTTTTCTCAAGGCCTGAGAAACATGAACATCTCTCTAAAAATTGCAAATATTTCATAAATTTTAAATTTTGAAACAATTTCAGCTGATTTAAATAAAGTAAGCATGGTAGGACTATGTAATTAGTATCCAAGTACAACCAGGAGCTACAATTTGTATATAAACCTAAGGTTGCTACTTTGTGGCCCAATAAAGTTCACTACGGGATAAATTCCAAATTATATAGGCTTCAAGTTTTCCTACTAACTGTTTATTACATAATAGCTTTGAAAACCATCTATTTAGATTTAAAATGTCCAGCACCTATTTTTACTTAAATAAGTATAATTTTATAAGTAACAAGTCACACATTATGGAGGATTTGAATATAAAAATAATTTGAATAGCTACATATCAAAACATGCCAAACTGTAAAGTCTGTCTCCAAAAGGGAATTTTAGACCAATTTTGACGTGAAAATGTAATAAGTAGAGAAATTAATTTACTCTTTATGCACAACACTACATATGTAGTTAACTTAATCTATTTTAGAAATGTGGAAATTTTTTGTAGTTAACTTAATCTATTTTAGAAATGTGGGAAATTTTTGTGTCTTTTTACTTTTAAATCTTTGACCATCATATATTAGGTTGAGAACAGAAAACAGTATCTGCTTGCAAAATAACAACCTAAGAAATGTAAGTTAACATAAAAAGAAGATAATTAGTAACTGTGAAAAATAGAGAAAGTCACACTGGAAAAAAGGAATAGTGATAAAATTACTTGAATCATGTCCCCACCATAGTGAGACATAGGTTATTTTTCAAAATGAAGATAAACACACAAACACATGGACATTCATGTGCAGCTTATACTTGGTTTTGTATATTAAATATATTAAAAGTTACAAAATGTAGAGACTTCATAAGATACCAAATAATTCTTTTTGGTGAGTAATCTCTATGGCATTTTGTGGAAGCACATGACTGATAAACCGAGGACTACTTCTCTGTTGGTTTAGACAGTAAAGCATCTGCCTACAGTGCTGGAGGCCCAGGTTCAATCCCTGGGTCAGGAAGATATCCTGGAGAAGGAAATGGTGACGCATTTCGGTATTCTTGCCTGGAAAATCCCATAGACAGAGGAGCTTGGTAGGCTACAGTCCATGGCATTGCAAAGAGTCAGACATGAATGAGCAACTTCACTTTCACACTCTGAAGTGGACTCACACCAATCACAGATCTCACGTGACTGTGAGATACACTAGTGTATTGCTTTCCCGTTGCTGTTGCAACAAACACCACAACAGAAGGGTCTTAAGACAAAGCAAATGGGCTGTCTTACAGGTTTTTCCAGTGGTCATGTATGGATGTGAGAATTGGACTGTGAAAAAGGCTGAGAGCCTAAGAATTGATGCTCTTGAACTGTGGTGTTGGAGAAGACTCTTGAGAGTCCCTTGGACTGCAAGGAGATCCACAGTCCGTTCTGAAGATCAACCCTGGGTGTTATTTGGAAGGACTGATGCTAAAGCTGAAACTCCAGTACTTTGGCCACCTCATGCAAAGAGTTGACTCATTGGAAAAGACTCTGATGCTGGAAGGGATTGGGGGCAGGAGGAGAAGGGGACAACAGAGGATGAGATGGCTGGATGGCATCATTGACTCGATGGGTGTGAGTCTGAGTGAACTCCGGGAGTTGGTGATGGACCCCAGGGAGGCCTGGCATGCTGCGATTCATGGGGTCTCAAACAGTCGGACATGACTGAGTGACTGAACTGAACTGAACAGTCTAGTGGTCAGAAGTCTGAAATAAGTTTTCCAGGGATAAAACCAAGGTGTCAGCAGAACCATGTTTTTTCTAGAAGCTCTGCAGGAGGATCTGTTCTGTGCCTTGCACAGCTCTATCAGCTGTCTCCCTTCATCAGGTTGTGTCTGCATCTTTATGACCACTGTCTCCATCAGGACATTTTTCTTCACTACTGATCCTCTTGTTTTCCTCTTATGAGAACTCTTATGATTACAGTATGGTGTTTCCTTAAAAAAGCTGAAAATAGAACTACCATGTTACCCACTACTGGGCATATACCCTGAGAAAACCATAATTCAAACAAGCACAGGCACCTCAATGTTCATTACAGCACCATTTATTATATAATAGACAGGACATGGAAACAACCTCCATGTCCATCAACAGAGGAATGGATAAAGATGTAGTACACAAAGATAATGGAATATTACTCAGCTATAAAAGGAATGGAATTTGTAGAGACATGGATGGAAGTAGAGAGAGACTGTCATATGAAGTGAAGAAAGTCAGAAAGAGAAAAACAGAAATTGTATATTATCTCATATACATAGAATTCGAAAAAAAAATGTTATAGATGATTTTATTTAAAAAGCAGTAATAGAAACACAGATGTAGAGAACAAACATGGATATCAAGGTGGGAAGGAGGGGTGGGATGAATCAGGAGATTGAAATTAACATATATATTAATACACTACTGATACTATGTATAAAATAGCTAACTAATGAGAGCATACTGTATAGTACAAGGAACTCTACTCAACATTCTCTGGTGATATAAATGGGAAGAAAAGTATAAAGAGAGGATATATGTATACATATAGATAATTCACTTTACAGTACATTAGAAACTACCACGACATTTTAAAGCCACTATACTCCAATAATTTTTAAAAGAATTTTTGTGACTGCCTTGAACAAACCTGGATATTGCAGAATAATGTTGAGAGAGATGTATAGCAACAGGAACTCTCATTTGCTTCTGTGGATTTGCAAGATGGTATAGTCACTGTGGCAGACAAGTTGGCAGTCTCTTACAAAACTAAACACACTCTTACTATATAATCTGGCCATCACACTTCTTGATATTAATATTTACTCCAATGAGTTGAAAACTTGTGTCCATACAAAAACCTGTATGATGATAGTGGCTTTATCCTTAATTGCCAAAACTTGGGCCCAAATATATCTTCAGTAGGTGAATGGATAAATTAACTATGGTACATCTAGAGTATGGAATACTATTTGACACAAAAAAAGAAATGTACTATCATGAAATTACAAGGGAACAAAATTGGGCCATTTGTAGAGATTCAGATTGACCTAGAGACTATCACACAGAGTGAAATAAGTCAGAAAGAGAAAAACAAATATCATATATTGATGCATATAGGTGGAATCTAGATAAATGATATAGCTGAGCCTACTTGCAAAGCAGAAATAGAAACACAGATGTAGAAAACAAATGTATGGACACGAAGGAGGGGGACGGAGGGTGGGATAAACTGAGACATTGAGATTGACATTTACACACTGGTATGTATGAAATAATAGGTTTAGTGAGAGCCTCTAGTATAGCACAAGGAACTCTGCACCCTGTGGTGATGGAAGGGAAATACACGCTGATTCACTTCATTATACAGCAGAAACTAGCACAACACTGTGAAGCAACTATACCCCAATAAATTAAAAAATAAATAAATAAAAAGTAAAAGACATGAGGAAAACTTGAATGCATAATTCTAACTCAGAGAAGTCAGTCTGGAAAGAATACTTTCTATATGGTTTCAACTGCATGACATTCTGGGAAAGGCAAAACTATGGAGACAGTGAAAGTTTAATGCTTACCAGGGACTGTGGGGGAAGAAAAAATGAATAGTTTGTGCACGAAGCATTTTTTAGGACAATAAAATATTCTGTATGATACCACAATGATGATTATGTATCATTATATATTTGTCAAAATCCATAGCATTTACAATGCCAAAATAAACTGCAATGTAAACAAAGGACGTTGAGTGATAAGTCAATGTCAGTTTGTCAGTTGTGGTAAATTTATCACTCTAGTGTGAGGTGTTGANGAAAAAAAATTTTTAAAAATACCACTGCCAGTTTGAAGATGACAGCTTAGATTAGCATCTCCCTCTTTTTTCTTATAACTCATTGAAAGCAGAAAAGAAACTAGGAGACAATAGCATAAAATATGTTTTTAGTAAAACCAGGAGACAGCTAGAACCCCAAATTTTGGAGTGGGTGAAGAATTTCCATTAACAGTGGTAATGGAACAGCAGTGTGACAGAGAACGCAGAAACTACAGATCTCACAATATCAGAATATTTTTCTGAAGTCATTTTCCGATCTTTGCATCATCAGAGGTGAGTGTATGTATCAGCAGTACTAACTTGCATATCTCAGTTTTAAGAGATAGAGGCAGGCTGAATGATATGCTCTAGTTGATAATAGTCTGTCTCATGAAACAAAATAGAAGATGGGGGGAGGGAGGGAAATATTACAGTTATCCTCATTGGCTCAAGTATAAACAAACTTTCTCCCTAAATCCTGAGTCTTAGGAAAATTTAGGCAAATTCCAGTTTGTCATTATGAACACCTACAAGTAAATGGTACAGAAAATACACAATAATTTCAAAATTAAGTACTCTATAACTCAGAAATGATTGATAAAAGTATGCTTCAAGAATCAAAAGGAAGTAACAGAAAAACAGGTTAAATTTCTCTCACAAGAAAATTATTTTCATGGAGTATATTAGAGTTGAAACTAAGAGGGCTAAATGGCGAGGCTGGAATTAACATATACACATTACTATATATAAAATAGATAACCAATAAGGACCTACTGTCTTTGTTGGGCTTTCCTGGTGGCTCAGACGGTAAAGAATTTGCCTGAAATGCAGGAGACCAGGGTTGAGAAGATCCCCTGGAGAAGGGATTGGCTACCCACTCCAGTATTGTTGCCTGGAGAATTCCATGGATAGAAGAGCCTTGGCAAGGCTACAGTCAATGGGATTCAAAGAGTTGGACAAGATGAAGTGACTAATACTTTCACTTTTCAAAGACCTGTTGTATAGCACAGGGAACTCTCAGCTCAATCTCATGTAATAACCTAAGAAGGAAAATAATCTAAAAA
This sequence comes from Neotragus moschatus, assembly GCA_006410615.1. Classification (NCBI taxonomy): domain Eukaryota; kingdom Metazoa; phylum Chordata; class Mammalia; order Artiodactyla; family Bovidae; genus Neotragus; species Neotragus moschatus. The sequence goes on along the minus strand of SJYA01002518.1, from coordinate 167,432 downwards.
AGTGTATATACACATACACTCATATATATCATGTAAGTTTCAAGTGTACAGCACAGTGTTCTCTGCTGTACACTTGAAACTTACATGATATTATAAATTAATTATACTTCAATAAATTTTTTAAAAATTGAGACTAGGTATGACCATCATTTAAAAAGATACTGAAGGATTAATATTTCTTCTTGAAAAGTAACGATACAAAAAAAGGATGCAATAGAGCCTAAGGGAAATATGACAATAAAAGATGTGGGTGAGAAATATGAGTTAGTATAACTTCAGAAAGAACTGAAATTTAAAAAAATAGAGGCAAGAATAAAGATGAATTTGGAAGATCTGATATATACATGATTAAACACTGAAAAATATAGTTGTCAACAAAGCAAATATGAAAAATGATTTTTAATTTGGCAAGTGAAAAAGTACCCAGAATTTTTACTTATCAGGAAAAATAAGTTTAAGTCTCAATCAGCTACTTCTATACACATTAGGATGACTGTAATTAAAAGACAGACAACCCCAAATACTGGGCAGGTAGAGCATCCTGACTCTCATACATTGCTGATATGAATGTAAATGATCCAACCACTTTGGAACAAAGTTCAGTAGTTTCCTAGAAAGATAAATAAGTGTGTTCCTAACACACAGAAGTTCTACTACTGGATACTGATCCAACAGAAATGAAAACAAACATCCATTAAAATGATTTTTGTTGAAGAATATTTATGCCAGCTTTATTCATAGTAACCAGAGGCTGGAAACAATCCAAATATACCTTTACAAGAAAAAAAAAAAGTATTACAAAGAATATTTATTCTGAGAATAATACTTATTATTATAAGTTATCAAAAGGGATAACTACCAGCATTTCCAGTGTCATAAATGAAATATGACAGATAATGTGCTGAGTCAAAGAATCTGGATGTAAGATGGCATATACTCTGTGATTTGATGTATGAGTTCTAGAACAGGTGAGCCTAACTATATATGTACTTTAATTGAAATAGTAGTTGTCTATGGGGGTAGTGGGATATAGATTTAAAAAGACATAGAATTTTCCAAGATGATAGAAATATTTTGTATCTTGATGTGATGTGAGTTAAAGAANAGATAATTCACTTTACAGTACATTAGAAACTACCACGACATTTTAAAGCCACTATACTCCAATAATTTTTAAAAGAATTTTTGTGACTGCCTTGAACAAACCTGGATATTGCAGAATAATGTTGAGAGAGATGTATAGCAACAGGAACTCTCATTTGCTTCTGTGGATTTGCAAGATGGTATAGTCACTGTGGCAGACAAGTTGGCAGTCTCTTACAAAACTAAACACACTCTTACTATATAATCTGGCCATCACACTTCTTGATATTAATATTTACTCCAATGAGTTGAAAACTTGTGTCCATACAAAAACCTGTATGATGATAGTGGCTTTATCCTTAATTGCCAAAACTTGGGCCCAAATATATCTTCAGTAGGTGAATGGATAAATTAACTATGGTACATCTAGAGTATGGAATACTATTTGACACAAAAAAAGAAATGTACTATCATGAAATTACAAGGGAACAAAATTGGGCCATTTGTAGAGATTCAGATTGACCTAGAGACTATCACACAGAGTGAAATAAGTCAGAAAGAGAAAAACAAATATCATATATTGATGCATATAGGTGGAATCTAGATAAATGATATAGCTGAGCCTACTTGCAAAGCAGAAATAGAAACACAGATGTAGAAAACAAATGTATGGACACGAAGGAGGGGGACGGAGGGTGGGATAAACTGAGACATTGAGATTGACATTTACACACTGGTATGTATGAAATAATAGGTTTAGTGAGAGCCTCTAGTATAGCACAAGGAACTCTGCACCCTGTGGTGATGGAAGGGAAATACACGCTGATTCACTTCATTATACAGCAGAAACTAGCACAACACTGTGAAGCAACTATACCCCAATAAATTAAAAAATAAATAAATAAAAAGTAAAAGACATGAGGAAAACTTGAATGCATAATTCTAACTCAGAGAAGTCAGTCTGGAAAGAATACTTTCTATATGGTTTCAACTGCATGACATTCTGGGAAAGGCAAAACTATGGAGACAGTGAAAGTTTAATGCTTACCAGGGACTGTGGGGGAAGAAAAAATGAATAGTTTGTGCACGAAGCATTTTTTAGGACAATAAAATATTCTGTATGATACCACAATGATGATTATGTATCATTATATATTTGTCAAAATCCATAGCATTTACAATGCCAAAATAAACTGCAATGTAAACAAAGGACGTTGAGTGATAAGTCAATGTCAGTTTGTCAGTTGTGGTAAATTTATCACTCTAGTGTGAGGTGTTGATAGTGAGGGAGACTTTGTACTCTGTGTGGGGGTAGGGAGCTTATGGGAAATCTCTATACTTCTAAATTTTGCCGTGAACCTAAAACTGCCCTAAGCAGCCATTGTTGTGTTGTTGTTATGTAGGCATTCAGTCATGTCTGACTCTTTGTGACACCGTGGACTGAAGCCCACAAGGTTCTTCTGTCCATGGAATTCTCCAGGCAAGAATACTGAAGTGGGTTGCCATTCCCTTCTCCAGAGGATCTTCCTCACTCAGGGATCAAACTTAGATCTTGGATCTCCTGCATTGGATGAGTCTTATTTACCATCTGAGCCACCAGAGAAGCCCCAAACTGCCATAAAATGACATCAATTTAAGCAGACAATCAAGATAAGGTATTTTTTTTGTAAATCTCAGTTAATGGCTATATATAGAAATAAGAAGACTTCCCAGGTGGCTGAGTGGTAAAGAATCCAGTGCGGAAGAAAAATAAGAATGCGATTTGATCCTTGGGTTGGAAAGATCTCCCAGAGTAGAAAATGGCAACCCAGTTCAGTATTCTAGCCGGAAGAATCCCATGAACAGAGGAATCTGGAATCTGGCAGGCTGCAGTCCATGGGTCACAAAGAGCTGGAGGTAACTGAGTGGCTGAGCATGCTGCTGCTGCTAAGTCGCTTCAGTCGTGTCTGACTCTGTGTGACCCTATGGACAGCAGCTCACCAGGCTCCTCTATCCGCAAGATTTTCTAGGCAAGAATATTGCACTGGGTTGCCATTTTCTTCTCCAGTGATTGAGCATGCACACATAGAAATAAGGAAGAAAAACATCTGTATTTGTTCCTACTGAGTTTCCTTTCCATGCAGTCAGAGCAAAAGACATAGTGGTTGAGGCAATGTTAATCCAGAAACTTTAATTTATTGTATACAATGACTAAAATTACAGATGTTCATAATGCAGCTAGTTGGGAAAAGGTGTTTGCTATGACCAGTGTGTTCTCTTGACAAAACTCTCTCCGCCTTTGCTCTGCTTCATTCTGTACCCCAAGGCCAAATTTGCCTGTTACTGTAGGTATTTCTTTACTTCCTACTTTTGCATTCCAGTCCCCTGGGAAAGATTGAAGTTGGGAGGAGAAGGGGATTTCAGAGGATGAGATAATGGGATGGCATCATAGAGTTTGAGTAAGCTCCAGGAGTTGGCGGTGGACAGGGAATCCCGGCATGCTGCAGTCCATGGGGTCACAAAGTTTGAACACAGCTAAGCTACTGAACCAAACTGAATGAAACTAGACTATAGTCCCCGAAACTTACAGAGAAGACAAATTCAATTAATTTCTTTGTATCTAAACTAAGTTATTTCCTACAGATCTCAGAATTTGCTGTGAAGTTCAAATTAAATCCCTTTCTCAGAATTGTCCTTAGGAGGGAGCACTTAGAAAATAGATTGTTACATACTTTGCATAAAGCTTTACCATTATTTAGAGGAAACAGCTCAAAAGGTGAGAAAATCATAACAAAAATAAAGAACTATTATTGGAACTAGTAGAGGTCAATGTCAGTATAATGATTTTAATTTCTATATAGAGATTATACTATAGATGTTTAAAATGAATTGATTATGAAAAACAACTGTTATCAACTTTATTTATTTTTTCAATTAAATTTTAAAATATTTTATCTTCCTTTGTAATCTCTATAAGCAGAGATTTTCTTAAATCCTACTGTAAGATAAATATATGAAAATAATATAGACAAAAATTAATGAGCTTAAATATTCTTTAAACTTACAATTTTAAAGGGCATTTTCTTCCCTTAAAATTAGTGGATTGACCAGTAATTTGAGTAAAACAAAAAGAACATATCATGTTGAAAAAAGAAATGTTGGACTTTGCAGTGAGTTGTTATACAGCCGCATTAAATTTGAAATATTAAATTTAGAGAGCAAAAGAAAAATATTAGAAAATGTGGGTGAACATATTATCTTAACATAAGAATGTTTTAAAATGTATGTGCATTTAATTGCAGATTTATAAATGAACACATTTCATAGCTTCTGTATTACAAATGCTATCAAAATACCAAAATCAGAAAATAATTTTAAACAAATTATGAATAATTTAATAACAGTATCTCAGATTAATTATGAAGATTAAAGTGAAATACAAGGCATAATTTATGTAATAAATAACTTAATAAATACATGAAATTTTATCCCATTCATAATAATATAAGTAAAATATTAAAAATGAATATATTTCTATAATGATGACAAAGATGAAAGAATAATAACCAACACTCATGAAAAATCAATTACGTTTTAATTGAACACATTGCTTAATCTATGAACCTCATGCTTTATGTTTCCACTTTATAATGATGAGTATACCTTATTAGTTGAAATAAAATGTAAAAAATTCTATTAATTATACCCTAACAATTATTTGTTAATCTCTCTTCTTCATTATGAAAATTATTTTTATATACTCTACTCTCCTATTTTACTGTCTTTGGTCTTTCGACTTATGTTTTCCTTTTGTGTTTGATATAGTTGGTATTTTTTCCTTATGTTCTGCTTTTATTTTTGCTGATTTATTACCAGGTTGAAAATCAAATTATAGTGAGCAGATGGCATTGAAACATGTATACTATCATGTAAGAAATGAATCGTCAGTCTATGTTCAATACAGGATACAGGATGCTTGGGACTGGTGCATGGGGATGATCCAGAGAGTTGATATGGGGTGGGAGGTGGGGGGCGGTTCAAGATTGGGAACTCATGTATACCTGAGATGGAAAATTTTAATTAATAAAATAAAAAAAAATTAAAAAAGAAAGTTTTGCTAGCAATAGAAAATTTTCTCAGAAATTAATATTTGGAAATAAGTTTCATATTGAATATAAAAATTATTAAAGACACAAGACTGTATTATAATATATTTGTAAAAACTTGAAGATAGAAGTCATTAGTATGTTTACTTCTATTATAAAGGTTCTCTAACTTCTTTATCAGCTTTAATAATGTATAGTAAGCAAATAAAATCATAAGATGTTTTAAGTATACATGTAAATAATATTGGATACATATACATTTTTATAGGGTTCCACCCACCTAGTTAATTATCACACAATATATAACATGTATAATGTATGTTTAAAAACATTTAAGTTATATTCTCTTACTAAATATTGATATTGTTTTATTCCTAATAAATAGTTATGTTTTTTATATCCCTTTTGTAAATTTAAATGTCCCCATCTCTTCTAACATACTTATTTTCCCCCTTTTATATTACTGAACTTACTTCAATATTGACACATCTTTCTTCTTTTTTCCTCATGTGTAATATATCTTTCCTTTTATGGTTATCTGTGCTCTCTGTCACACACTTATCTCTGTCATTTGTAAGCAGTATAGTTGGGTTTTGTTTTATATTGCAGTTTGAGAATATATGCTTTTAACTGGGTCTCATTTTCTTTAAGGGTTTCTCAAGAGACAGCGCTTCAATCCCCATCCCTGGGTCAGGAATATGCTCTGGAGAAGGAAATGGCAACCCATTCTAGTAGTCTTGCCTGGAGAACCCCACGGAAAGAGGAGCCTGGTGTGTTACAGTTCATGCCATCACAGAATTGAACACAACAGCTGAGCATTCACGTAATTCCTTTAATGAAACGAACACACATAGAAGCTGAAATTTAGAGCTAATTCCTCTCATCCCCTTTCTCTTCTGCCACTGTCCCCTTTACTGCCCTATCTTAACACTCCTCTTATTCTCCTTATGCTATCAAAATCACTGTGTAACTTCCAACTTCAATGAGATACAAATCTTTCCCAAATTTTATCTCTAGACAGCCCTTTTTCTGAAATCTGTCGTCTTAAAACCATTGTTTTTTTCAACATTTATATCTAAATTATTGCTGAAGTGAAGTGTGACTAAATCTCAATTAATTTATTCCTACTTGCCATCCAAATCTATATTTCTACTGTTGCCTTTGTCATTTAACCTATTGAGAACCTCCCATTAATACATCAGTAGTTTTTTCAAATTAGTTCTGGTTCTATTCAAGCCTATCTGTTCCATGGGAAAGACAAAGTAATCTTCACAAAACAAATATATTATCTAGTTACTTTCTCTGGTTTAAACACTTATAATTGAACCCAATTGCTATCAGGGTTAAATAAAAATTCTTAACTTTGCCACTCTACCTTGCTTACTCCCTTTGGCTAATCCTTCTCAGTGCATGCATGCTAGTTCGTGACAGACTCTGTGCAACCCTATGGACTGTAGCCCACCAGGCTTCTATGTCCATGGGATTCTCCAGGCATGAATATTGGAGTGGGTGGCCATGCCCTCCTCCAAGGGATCTTCCCCACCCAGGAATCAAATCAGCAAATAAGGTATTGACAGGTGAATTTTTACTCATTCTTTAGAACCAATTTTTCAGTTTGAACTCTTGGATTCCAATCAAAAACTAGGGTACAACTTTATGTTAATTTTATCTATTGACATATATTTGCCATTTATAGCATTTATAATCCCTGTATGTGTGCATACTCAGTCATGCTCAACTCTTTACGATCCTATGTTCTGTACTCCACCAAGCTCTCCTGCCAATGGAATTTTCCAAGCAAGAACTGGAGTGGGTTGCCATTTCCTCCTCCAAAGACTCTTCCTGACACAGGGATAAAGTTCATGTCTCCTGCATCTCCTGCATTGGCAGCCAAATTCTTTACCACTGAGCCACTCTGTTAGATTGAAACATCTGAGGTGTTTAGGAGCTCATACAGTAACTTACCTTCATGTTGGAAATATTGAAACTGGCTGTCTGGGTGATTTAAAGTCTCTCATTCTTTATCTTGGCCTATTTTATATAATGAAACTTAAGAAAATTTTTATTACAAACTTCAGTTCAGTTCCATCAGTCATATCTGACTGTGAACCCATGGACTGCAGCATGGCAGGCCTCCCTGTCCTTCAACTCCCAGAGCTTGCTCGAACTCACGTCTATTGTGTCAGGGATGCCATCCAACCATCTCATCCTCTGTCATCACCTTCTCCTCCTGTCCTCGATCTTTTCCAGCATCACAGTCTTTTCCAATGAGCCAGTTCTTCACATCAAGTGATCAAAGTACTGAAACTTCAGCTTCAACATCAGTCCTTGCAATGAATATTCAGGAGTGATTTCCTTTAAGATTGATTAGTTTGATCTCTTTGAAGTCCAAGGGACTCTCAAGAATCTTATTCAACACCACAGTTCAACAACATCATTTCTTTTGTGATCAGCTTTCTTTATGTTCTAACTCTCACATCAATACATGACTACTGGAAAAACCATAGCTTTGACCATACAGACCATTGTCAGCAAAGTAATATCTCTGCTTTTCAATATGCTGTCTAGGTTGGTCATAGCTTTTCTTCCAAGGAGCAAGTATTTTTTAATTTCATGGCTTCCATCACCATTTGAGGTGATTTTGGAGTTTAAGAAAACAAAGTCTGTCACTGTTTCTCCCCCATCTGTTTGTCATGAAGTGATGAGACTAGATGTCATGATCTTCATGTTTTTGAATGCTAAGTTTTAAGACAACTTTTTCATTCTTCTCTTTCACTTTCACCAAGAGGCTTTTTAGTTCCTCTTCACTTTCTGCCTTAAGGGTTGTGTCATCTGGGTTTCTGAGGTTATTGATATTTCTCCTGACACTCTTGATTCTAGCTTGTGCTTCATCCAGTCCAGCATTTTGCATGATGGACTCTGCCTATAACTTAAATAAGCAAGGTGACAATAATCAGCTTTGAATACTCTTTTCTCAGTTTGGAACCAGTCAATTTTTCCATGTCCATTTTTGTTGTTGTTGTTCTGTGAATTCTTGCCACCTTTTAATATCTACTATTTCTGTTAAGTCCATATCATTTCTGTCCTTTATTGTACCTATCTTTGCATAAAATGTTCCCTTGGTATCTAATTTTTTTTTTTAAGAGATCTCTAGTCTATCTCATTCTATTGTTTTCCTCTATTTCTTTGCCCTGATCTCTTAGGAAGGTTTTCTTATCTCTCCTTATTATTTTCTGAAACTCTGCATTCAGATGGATATATCTTTCCTTTTCTCCTTTGTCTTTTGCCTCTCTTCTTTCCTCAGCTATTTGTAAGGCTTCTCAGACCACCATTTTGCCTTTTTGCATTTCTTCTTCTTGGGGATGGTTTTGATCACTGCTTCCTGCACGATGTTACAAACACCTTTCTATAGTTCTATAGGCACTCTAGCCATCAGATCAAATCCCTTGAGTCTATTTGTCACTTCCACCATATAATCATAAACGATTTAATTTAGGTCATATCTGAAGGTTCTAGTGGTTTTCTCTATTTTCTTCAATTTAGTCTTCATTTGGCAATAAGGAGTTTATGATACGAGGCACAGTCAGCTCCCAGTCTTTTTTTTGCTGACTCTATAGAACTTCTCCATCTTATGCTGCAAAGAATACAATCTGATTTCAGTATTGACCATCTGGTGATTTTCATGTGTAAAGTCTTCTCTTGTCTTGTTGGAAGAGGGTGTTTGCCATGACCAGTGTGTTCACTTGGCAAAACTGTTAGCCTTTGCCCTAATTCATTTTGTTCTCTAAAGCCAAATTTGCCTGTTACTCTAGGTAGCTTCCTAGATTTTCTTGACTTCCTACATTCCAGTCCCCTATGATGAAAAAGGCTTCTTTTATTGGTGTTAGTTATAGAAGATCTCGTAGATCTTCACAGAACCATTCAACTTCAGCTTCTTTGGCATTAGTGGTTGGGGTGTAGACTTGGATTACGCTGATACTGAATGGTTTTCTTTGGAAAGAAATAGAAGTCATTCTGTCTTTCTTGAGATTGCTACCAAGTACTGCATTTTAGAGTCTTTTGTTGACTATGAGAGCTACTCCATTTCTTCTAAGGGATTCTTGCCCACAGTAGTAGATATAATGATAATCTGAATCACATCTGTCCATTCCTGTCCATCCCAATCATTTCACTGATTCCTAAAATGTTTATTTTCACTCTTGCCATCTCCTGTTTGACCACTACCGATTTACCATGATTCATGATCTAACGTTCCAGGTTCCTATGCAATATTGCTCTTTACAGCATCAAACTTTACTTCCATCATCAGCCACAATCACAACTTTTTTTTTTTTTTGCTTTGGCTTGCTGTCTTCATTGTTTCTGGAGGTATTTCTCCACTCTTCTCCTGTAGCATATTTGGTACCTACCAACCTGGGAAGTGAAAGTGCTGCACTCAATATGACAGCAAAATTGGAAAACTCAGCAGTGGCCCCAGGACTGGAAAAGGTCAGTTTTCATTGCAATTCCAAAGAAAGGAAATGACAAAGAATGCTCAAGCTACCATCCAATTGTACTCATCTCAAACGCTAATAAAGTAGTGCTCAAAATTCTCCAAGCCAGGCTTCAGCAGTACATGAACCATGAACTTCCAGATGTTCAAGCTGGTTTTAGAAAAGGCAGAGGAAACTGAGATTAAATTTCCAACATCTGCTGGATCATGGAAAAAGCAAAAGAATTCCAGAAAAACATCTATTTCTGTTTTATTTACTATGCCAAAGCCTTTGACTATGTGGATCATAATAAACTGCGGAAAATTCTGAAAGAGATGGGAATACCAGACAACATGACCTGCTTGTTGAGAAACCTATATACAGGTCAGGAAGCAACAGTTAGAACTGGACATGAAACAATAGACTGGTTCTAAATAGGAAAAGAAGTACATCAAAGCTGTATATTGTCACCCTGCATATTTAACTTATATGCAGAGGACATCATGAGAAATGCTGGGCTGGAAGAAGTACAAGCTGGAATCAAGATTGCCAGGAGAAATATCAATAACTTCAGATATACAGATGATACATCCTTTATAGCAGAAAGTGAAGAGGAACTAAAAATGGTGAAAGAGGAGAGTGAAAAAACTGGCTTAAAGCCCAACATTCAGAAAATGAAGATCATGGCATCTGGTCTCATCATTTCATGGGAAATAGATAGGGAAAAAGTGGAAAAACTGTCAGACTTTATTTTGAGGGGGCTCCAAAATCATTGCATATGGTGATTCCAACCATGAAATCAAAAGACACTTACTCCTTGGAAGGAAAGTTGTGACCAACCTAGACAGCATATTGAAAAGCAGAAACATTACTTTGCCAACAAAGGTCCGTGTAGTCAAGGCTATGGTTTTTCCAGTAGTCATGTATGGATGTGAGAATTGGACTGTGAAGAAAGCTGAGTGCAGAAGAATTGATGCTTTTGAACTGTGGCGTTGGACAAGACTCTTCAGAGTCCCTTGGACTGCAAGGAGATCCAACCAGTCCATTCTAAAGGAGAATTGCCCTGGGTGTTCTTTGGAAAGAATGATGTTAAAGCTGAAACTCCAGTACTCTGGCCACTTCATGTGAAGAATTAACTCAGTGGAAAAGACTCTGATGCTGGAAGGGATTGAGGTCAGGAGGAGAAGGGGATGACAGAGGATGAGATGGCTGGATGGCAACACTGACTCGATGGACATCAGTCTGAGTGAACTCCGGGAGTTGGTGATGGACAGGGAGGCCTGGCGTGCTGCGATTTATGGGGTCGCAAAGCGTCGGACATGACTGAGCGACTGAACTGAACTGAAATGAACTGCACCTGGGGAGTTTATCTTTCAGGGTCATATCTTTTTGCCTGTGCATACTATTTATGAGTTTCTCAAAACAGCAATGCTGATTCAGTTTCCCACTCCCTTCTCCAATATTAGAAACTTAGTTGCAATAAATAGTGTTAGAATTGCTGTTACTCTTGACATGTGATTATCACAGAGTGAAACCTTTTAAACTCCCCAATATTGTTTTGAAGAGTTTGCAATATGGCTGTTTATTGATATTTGTTAATGGAAAAATCATACAGCATCATATGCATGTTTTAAAAATAGTTTTTAAGGAAACAATGAGACAAGGGGGATGATTTTCTTAAGGGATTGATTAGCAGACAATTTTATTTGGCTACATACAGGAGTGTGGCCTGCAGATGAGAGCTACATGGAAATGATAATAACTAATTATTTGTCATTTAATTTTTTTGGTAATATAATTTTCAGCAATGTATTCAAGTTTTCAAAATTACCACATATGTTCATTAACACATTTTGAGACTCCATCCATGTTTCTAGGTCCTCTAAAAGAAGTGGATGACTTTCACAGGATATAAGGTTATTTTCTAGCATAGGGGAAGACCTGAAAAAATCTCCACTATAAAAATTAAGGATAGAAATACATACTCCCAATATTTCATATTTTATGGCATTACTGTTTGTGTTTGGGTCAGACTGAAAATCTATTTTTATTATGCTTTCTGAGATGGCACTTTGAATTTAAGCCCCATTTTCCATGGCTTATAGCTTTTCCACTTAGTACCTTTGGGGATAAACTTCATCATGCTGGTTCTTAACCTAAAATGAAATAATTCAGGAAGTTTGAAGGAAATGCATTTCCTCGTTTTTTGTTTAAGTAACCAAAGGGAAAGTGTTTTTGGTGTTCAAAAATAGTAAGCACTTTCTATTATTGAATAATTCATAAGGATTTGTGATTTTAACTACATACGTTTATAATACAATTATTTTCTCTAAAAGATACATAACTATTTAAAATCACTTATACAAAATAATTAAATATAATCTATTAGTAAATATAATACACCTCTCTATGATCTTCCAAATCCATCAGAAGTTCTGAAATATAGGCTTTATGGAAAGGACTCCTGTATTGAATCAATATTGGCAGGAATGACTACTTAATAAAGAGACAGGATTTCGTGGTTATTTAAATGATGTCTCAGTGGTTTATACCAACTGTCAAAATTTCCCATTCTTTCATTTTAAATGTGTATGAAAATAAAGTGAAAGTGAAAGTTGCTCAGTCATGTCTGACTCTTTGCAACCTCATGGACTATACACAGTCCACAGAATTCTCCAGTCCAGATTATTGGGGTGAGTAGCCTTTCCCTTCTCCAGGGGATCGTCCCAACCCAGGGACTGAACCCAAGTCTCCCTCATTGCAGGCAGATTCTTCACCAGCTGAGCCACAAGGGAAGTCTGATATATAAGGCTATTTTTAAATATCCATTTGCACAAAATCAAACTTTGAAAGAGTAGTAAAATGAAAAGTCATAAAGGATAAAAATGTCCAAGACTCATGTAAGGAAATACTTATGCTCTATATAAGTATATGTTTATAATTTCCAATGAAACCATTAATTAATAAAAAAAAAAGTACCTTTCTAGAACTGCTCAATTAATATTATAGTTAGCAATAATTGATTACAGACATTATCCACTTAAGAAAAAAATAACTTTAACCAGAAACAAGACAGTCCAACTACACATAAACCGTATTTGTGTCTTCATTAAACACACACTATATATAATGTGTGTGTGTACCTACCTATATATCTATATGTAGCCAAAATATATTGTATACATGCAATGAATAAACAAGAATCTTCTGATTGTAAGGACTTATGCTGAAGCTGAAACTGCAATACTTTGGCCACCTGATGCAAAACCTGACTCATTAGAAAAGACCTTGATGCTAGAAACATTGAAGGCAGTAGGAGAAGGGGACAACAGAGGACAAAATGGTTGGGTGACATCATTGACTTAATGGGCATGAGTTTTAGCAAGCTCTAGGAGAAGAAGAAGGACAAGGAAGCCTGGTGTGTTGCAGTCCATGGGGTTGCCAAGAGTCAGACATGACTGAGAGACTGAACAACAAGAGGGAATGTATACAGAGTTAAATATAGATGTATATATGTTTTAGTTGTCGCCTAACTTTATTTTATAGTGTTTTTTTTTTTAATTTCTGGAAAAATAGATTCAATTGGGTTAATTTAGTGATAGTTGCTTAAAAAAAAATCAGTATTTAATAACTTTCCTAATCATATAGCAAAGTAAACACACATCCACACATACACAGGCATACTTTTATAAATTAACAACTGATTTATTTATTTTTATTGTACATATTTTCTCAATGTTATTTTTATAAAGAAAGGTAAGTTTTGGAGAAGCTATTCTCATCTGAAGTTATTTTATCTTGTATATACTATACTGGAGGAAAAGATACGTATTGAAATTTAATAAACAGTTAATAACAGGAAGTAAAAAAGATGTGTTTTTCGACCCAATGAAATAAGAAAATGAGTCACTTTTAAGTACAGAGAAACTTTAGTACTTAATCTTACAGAATTAATGGAGACTTATAATGTAGAAAATGGAGGAAGTCACTGTTTCTGTCTAGCCTCTTCACCGTAACAAGCAATCAAACAATTTTTCTGATCTCTTTTTCCTTCTTTTTTTTTAAGAGCTTTCAGAATGCAGTATTTCCATGTAATCTCCTACCCAAGTGCTAACCAGATACAACCATCCTCAGCTTCCAAGATTAGACTAGATTGGGTGTGTTCAGATTGGTGCAGCTGCAGACTTATGAAGTTTGTTTTTAATGGATGCTTATGCACATATTATTAAATCAGAGTGAAGAAAGGTAGAAAATTGCTAATATTGTCCCTGGACTCTGAATTGGGTCATTTCTAGATTTTAACTTAAGTTCCTCTTCTTTGTGACTGACTTCAAGGATGCAATTAAGTACTTTAATCATGCTTTCCCTATTTAAGGGATTTACTTTCAAAATTCCAATTTTACTTTGAAATACCTTACTGAATGGTTTTCCCTTAAAACTGATTAAAATATATTTTAAAAGACTGAAAATTTGAGCCCTCCTCTCATAATTAATTCCCTTTGCTACTCATTAGCATCTTGCATTTGTGCCATCATCATCATCATCATATGTCAATTTTGGACTCATACTGGCAATTTGCATTTATAGACATTCAGCAATGTTCAGGTCTTGCTCAGTATGAACTGCCAAAAACTTTTATGATCTGAAGCAAAGTAACTGACACTGTCCACGTGCCATCAGTTCAGTTCAGTTCAGTCGCTCAGTTGTGGCTGACTCTTTGCGACCCCATGAATTGCAGCACGCCAGACCTCCCTGTCCATCACCAACTCCCCGGAGTTCACTCAGACTCATGTCCATAGAGTCAGTGATGCCATCCAGCCATCTCATCCTCTGTCATCCTCTTCTCCTCCTGCCTCCAATCCCTCCCAGCATCAGAGTCTTTTCCAATGAGTTAATTCTTCACATGAGGTGGCCAAAGTACTGGAGTTTCAGCTTCAGCATCATTCCCTTCAAAGAAATCCCAGGGGTGATCTTCAGAGTGAACTAGTTGGATCTCCTTGCAGTCCAAGGGACTCTCAAGAGTCTTCTCCAACACCACAGTTCAAAAGCATCAATTCTTAGGCACTCAGCTTTCTTCACATTCCAACTCTCACATCCATACATGACCACTGGAAAAACCATAGCCTTAACTAAATGGACCTTTGTTGGCAAAGTAATGTCTCTGCTTTTCAATATGATATCTAGGTTGGTCATAATTTTTCTTCTTGGCCATATTTCAGTCTACTCAAAGTAGACCATGAGGAATACTACTAGAATTTAGGAGACTAAGTGATATGATACTCTGTATTTTGATACATGTAGTTACTGGTAGCAGTGAGGAAGGCTGACTGTTTCCAAAAGCCTCTGAGTAATTCTCAGAATACATTCTGAGATTTAAAGTTTCAGCTCAAAATATTGCTGATGGCCTTAAAAATATACTTAACTTTGGTATCTGCAGGGCCAGCAGAGTTAATAATCAGTTAACTTCATGGCTTCTGTAAGACTGTCAAGGGAACATCATGGGATTTATTAGGAAGGAAAAAAGACTCTGTAAAATTAGGTGGAAAAAAAAGTGTGTTCTTTGGTGAATCTGTTAACTCTAACACACATGACGCTAAACTGCCTTTGTTGGGGGAAGAAGCCCAGTTGTCTTCGTGAGGCTACAGAAGTAGCTGCTTAGTCTCTGGATTAGATGTTCCAGTTGTTTTCATTGCCTAATCTCTGGGTTGGGAAGATCCTCTGGAGTAGGAAATGGCAACCCACTACAGTATTCTTGCCTGGAAAATTCCATGAGTAGAGACTCTTGGTTGGCTACAGTCTATGGGGTCACAAATAGCTGGCCATGACTGAATATGTGCACACATTGTTTTCCAGATAGGCCATGAGGGAGAATTGGGAATCACCAAATGTCTTTCTTGCAGAGAGGGGTGTTTCCTGTCTCTAAATCTGCTCCACAAAGAACGTTCTTTGTTCTCTGATCCTGCTTCCAGTCATTCTCATGAATATCTGATGAGAGAAAAGGATAGTAGCCCTTGTTCAGTTCAGTTCAGCTGCTCAGTTGTGCTTTGTGACCCCATGGACTGCAGCAAGCCAGGCCTCCCTGTCCATCATCAACTCCCAAAGTTTACACAAACTCATGTCCATTGAGCCAGTGATGCCATCCAATCATCTTGTCCTCTGTTGTCCCCTTCTCCTCCTGCCCTCAATCTTTCCCAGAGTCAGGGTCTTTTCAAATGAGTCAGTTCTTCTCATCAGGTGGACAAAGTATTGGAGTTTCAGCTTCAACATCAGTCCAACCAATGAACACCCAGGACTGATCTCCTTTAGGATGGACTGGTTGGATCTCCTTGCAGTCCAAGGGACTCCCAAGAGTCTTCTCCAACACCACAGTTCAAAAGTGTCAATTCTTCAGGTCTCAGATTTCTTTATAGTCCAACTTTCACATCCATACATGACTACTGGAAAAACCATAGCTTTGACTAAACATACCTTTGTTGGCAAAGTAATATCTCTGCTTTTTAATACAGTGTCTAGTAGCCCTGAGTGAGTGCCATTTTTTCTTGTGTTTATGCTTCCAAGGAGTTCCATATCCTGATGTTCATTAAGTCAGCTTTTAGCAATTTTTAAGATAACATTGTTCTTACAAGTAATAGTAAACAAATAATTGCTCCATGTAGACAAGAGTTTGATTCTGCCTTTCCTTATAGGCACCTATTTTCCTTAGATTTCTCATTTGCTGGTTGCCCTGTGACCTAAGCTTTTAAGTCTCATGAGTTCAAGGTAATTTGTTATTTTAGAAATTATCTACTTTTTATTTGATTTGGTTTATTTTTACCAACTTTATTGGTATATAAATGGCAAAATTGTATATACTTAAAGTATATAACATGATGATTTTATATATGTATACATTTGGAAATGATTGCCACAATCAGGCTATCACTTCACATAGTTGCATTTTATATAGTGAGAACAATTAAGATATGCTTTTTAGCAAATTTCAAATATACAATATCATATTATTAACTCTAATCACCATGGTTTATACTATGTCTTGAACTCACCCATCTTATAATTCATTGTTCATGCACTTTGACTAATATGTCCCATTTTCCCATCTCTTGGCCCCTGGTAACAATTGTTCTACTCTCTAGCTCCATAAATTTAACTTTTTTTAGATTCCACATAGAAATGAGAATCATACAGTTCAGTTCAGTTCAGTCACTGAGTCATGTATGGCTCTTTGTGACCCCATGGACTACAGCACGACAGGCTTCCCTGTCCATCACCAACTCCTGGAGCTTGCTCAAACTCATTTCCATCGAGTCAGTGATGCCATCCAACCATCTTATCCTCTGTCATCCCCTTCTCTTCCTGCCTTCAATCTTTCCCAGCATCAGGATCTTTTCCAGTGAATCAGTTTTATTTCTTTAATATCATGATTATTTCACTTAACATAATCCCTCCAATTTGATCCATGCTGTTGAAAATTGCAGAATTTTCTTTTGTTTTAAGAGTGGAAATGATGATACTGGTGCTTCCAGAGTCTACATATCTGCCTTCTAAGCAGAGCTTGGCAGATTTTTTTTTTTTAATATTAAATCTCCTTTGCATTCCTGGAACAGTTCAATTTATATATTTGATTGTTATTAATATTTTGTTTAAGATTTTTTTTCCACCTTTATTGATATATGTTTTAATGTTTCATTCTTAAATATAATTTTTAGGTTTTGATATAAAGGTTTTGATCATTTCACAGAGTGAAATATAATGTTTTTCATTTTTATGTTTCCTGAAATACAGAAGAGAAAAAGATACCTTGCTATTGGAAGAGGTCGTGGAGAGGATGTGGCAACCTGTTGACTTGTGAGCTGGATCTATCCAGAAGCTCCCCACCCCTACCCTTGTCCTTGGAATGTAAAGTCACCCAACATTGCCAAAGTCAGAGCCATTTCAAGGAAGTAGCCTTAAGAAAGCAATGTGTCATTGAGACCATATGGACTATATGTGACTGAACCTGGTTTAGACTCAGTAAAAACATTTAAGATTCTGGTGGGTGGGTGCAGAGAATGACTGATCTTGTGGCTGCCCAAGAAAAACTTCCTATGTAAGTATCCTTGCTAGTTGAAACTGCTACATAGTGAACTGGAGTGATCTGTCTCTTTTTCAATCTCCTTTTGTCTCTTCAGTCTTCCTTTGAGTCTGGAGGCCAAACTGATATTTGTCCTCATTAAAAAATGCATAGATGAACGCTTAGAACATCTACAAGTTTAAAACAGTGAATCTTTTTGAGCCAGAAATTTTCATCCAAAACTTTTATTTAATAGGTTTCAGAATATAAAGTTCTTTTTTCTTTTTATATCACTGTCAAGTTACATTTTTTTAGGAATCTGTTCAACCATTTCATCTAAGGTGCCAAGTTTATCAGTGTAAAATTTTGCACAATAACTTATCTTGTTAACATTGTAACTATTAGTCATGGTTTCTTTTACATGGTTATAATAATAATTTTCTGTTTTTTTCTTCCTCATCAGTCTGTCTTTCATTATTTTATCAGCTTTAAAGTAAACTAAATTTGGACTTAGGGCTTTTCGCCACACCACATCCCCTTATCTTCCTCTGCTGGATCAGCTATGGTGGTAGTGAAGACCCTGAACCCCAAGACTGAGGTGGCCCGAGCCCAGGCGGTGTTGCCGGCCAACATCAGCATAGGCCGAGGGCTGCAGGACGTGCTAAGGACCAACTTGGGGGCTAAGGGTACCATGAAGATGCTTGTTTCTTGTGGTGGAGACATCAAACTCACTAAAGATGGAAATGTGCTGCTTCATGAAATGCAAATGCAACACCCAACAGCCTCCTTAATAGCAAAAGTAGCAACAACCCAAAAAGATATAACTGGTGATGGTACCACTTCCAATGTCCTCATCATTGAAGAGCTGCTGATGCAGGTGGATCTCAACATTTTTGAAGGTCTTCATCCCAGAATAATTACAGAAGGATCTGAAGCTGCAAATGAAAAGGCACTTCAGTTTTTGGAACAAGTCAAAGTAAGCAAAGAGATGGACAGGGAAATTCTTAATAGATGTGGCCAGAACATCTCTACATACTAAAGTTCATGCTGAACTTGCTGATGTCTTAACAGAGGCCACAGTGGACTCCATTTTGGCCATTAAAAAACAAGATGAAATTGTTGACCTCTCCACGGTTGAGCTCATGGAGATGAAACATAAATCTGAAACAGATACAAGCTTAATCAGAGGTCTTGTTTTGGACCATGGGGCACGGCATCCTGATATGAAGAAGAGAGTAGAAGATGCATGCATCCTCACGTGCATCGTGTCATTAGAATATGAAAAAACAGAAGTGAATTCTGGCTTTTTTTTACGAGTGCAGAGGAGAGAAAGAAATTAGTGAAAGCTGAAAGGAAATTCATCGAACACAAAGTTAAAAAAATTATCGACCTGAAAAAGAAAGTCTGTGGTGATTCAGATAAAGGTTTTGTTATTATTAATCAAAAGGGAATTGATCCCTTTTCCTTAGATGCTCTTGCCAAAGAAGGCAAAATAGCTCTGCACAGAGCTAAAAGGAGAAACATGGAAAGGCTGACTCTTGCTTGTGGTGGGATAGCCCTAAATTCTCCTGATGACCTAAATCCTGATTGTTTGGGACATGCAGGACTTGTCTATAAATATATATTGGGAGAAGAGAAGTTCACCTTTATTGAGAAAAGTAACAATTCTCGCTCTGTCACATCATTGATCAAAGGACCAAATAAGCACACACTTACTCAAATCAAAGATGCAATAAGAGATGGCTTGAGGGCTGTTAAAAATGCAATTGATGATGGCTGTTTAGTCCTAGGTGCTGGCGCAGTGGAAGAGCAATGGCAAAAGCCCTGGTTAAATACAAGCCCAGTGTAAAGGGCAGGGCCCAGATTGGAGTTCAAGCATTTGCTGATGCATTGCTCATTATCACCAAAGTTCTTGCTCAGAACTCTGGTTTTGACCTTCAGGAAACACTAGTTAAAGTTCAAACAGAACATTCAGAATCCAGTCAGCTTGTGGGTGTGGACTTGAACACTGGTGAACCAATGGTAGCAGCAGAAGCAGGCATATGGTATAGCTACTGTGTAAAAAAACAGCTTCTTTACTCCTGTACTGTGATTGCCACCAACATTCTACTGGCTGATGAGATCATGAAAGCTGGAATGTCTTCTCTAAAAGGTTGAATTGAAGCTTCCCTTGTATCTGAATCCTGAAGACTACAGAGTGATACTAATAATATAGCTATGGAATTTTGGTCGAAGCTTCAAATGATCTTCAAAAGATTTTCATTTCCCATATTAAAAAAGGAGAGAACATTGGCACCTATTCAGATTCTGAAGTTCTGCAATTATAATTACGGTATTTTAAAAATTGCACTGCAGTGTCCACACACAGCAGGTCATAGTTACCCAGTAAACAGGACATTTTGCTTTACCCTCAGTGATATAAAAATATTAGATAAACATGTTATCTACCTTGTTATTAAATATTCATTGAAAAACAAAAAATAAACTAAATTTATATTTAAAATATTCCATATTGTACTATTTTCCAATTTTATTGATTTTTGCCCTTTACTGACTTTTGCCCTTTGTTGATTTTACTCTTTACCAATTTTTTGCTCTTTATTCACTTCCTTCTATGATTTGACCTTGACTTACTGTGCTTTTTCTAGCCTCATGCAATAGAAGCCTAATTTCATTTATTTTTAGAGTTTCCTCTATTTTAATATTGCTTTAACTGGTTGTCTACCCTCCAGACTCATATGTTGAAGCCCTAGGCCCAAGGAATGGTATTGGGAATGGCACTTTGGGTTCAGGTGAGATTGTGAAGATACACCACTCATGACAAGATTAGTACCCTTATAAAAGACACCAGAGTTTGCTTCCTCTTTCTTTTGGGAATCAGCAAAAATGTAGCCATGTACAATTCATGAAGGGAGTTCTCACAAGTCAGCTGATACCTTGTTCTTCCTAACTTCCAGACTGTGAAAAATAAATTCCTATTGTTCAATTCACCAGTCTATGGGGATTAGTAACACAGTACTAGCTAATACAAATATGTATCCGTAAACCAGTAAACTTATTGTTAAGCACTGTTGAAAACATTTGACAAGTATTCATATGATATATCATTTTTTTCATTCACATAGCAATATTTCTAGTTTTTATTTTGATGCATTCATTGTCAGATGTTATTTTAAAGGGTGTTTCTCGAAGACTGGATTTCTCTATAACTCTGTCAATTAAAACCATTTGAAGACACGCTGTTGTATGTATCTATATTTACAATTGTGAAGTGTTTCTACTGAGCTGAAGACATACTGTCTCGGTTAACACTGTGTGATTTTTTTAGCAATAAAAATTATTATGTCAAATATCACTATATTTACAGCAACTCTGTTTTGGGTTGTGAAGTTTGGACAGTGAAGTCTTTTTCCATCCTTTCAATTTTTTTTTCCATATGTCTTTTGTGTAAAGCAAATATAAGAGTTTTGTACTTTAGCCACCTGATCATTTTGGTCTTTTATTTGAATATTTATTCTATCATATTTTGTGTAACTATTGATATTTATATACTTCAGTTTACATTTACTATAACATTAGTAACTTATTATGACTAGCCAGTCATTTTGTATTGAATATTCTGTTCTTTTTGTTCCTTTGAATTAATTAACCCTTCCCTTTTATAATGGGATCCCCTGTGAGCTCGGCTGATAAAGAATCCACCTGCAATGCAGGAGAAACCAGTTCAATTCCTGAGTCATGAAGATCCATGGGAGAAGGGATAGGCTGCCCACTCCAGTATTCTTAGGCTTCCCTGGTGGCTCAGTTGGTAAAGAATCCACCTGCAATGTGGGAGACCTGGGTTGGATCCCAGGCTGGGGAGCATCCTATGGAGAAGGGAATAGCTACTCACTCCAATATTCTGGCCTGGAGAATTCAAGGGACTGTATATCCATGGGGTTGCAGAGAGTCATACATAACTGAGCAACTTTCACTTTCATGGATCCTAAAGTTTTAAACTTACCTAATTCCATTTAGGTGCTGTGAACATTTGGTTTAGAACAACAGAGACAAGAGATTATATGCTACTTAGTAGGAAAACAAAAGTAGTGTAAATGACTCATTGTTGATATTTTTAAATGTACTATACATTATTTGTGTTTTCTTTAATTAAGAAACTAAACAGGCTATTTATCTTTGGGTAGCCAGGTTCAACGCATGATACTGGATGCTTGGGGCTGGTGCACTAAGACGACCCAGAGGAATGGTACAGAGAGGCAGGAGGGATTGGGGTTCAGGATGGGGAACACATGTATACCTGTGGCAGATTCATGTTGATGTATGGCAAAACCAATACAATATTGTAAAGTAATTAACCTCCAATTAAAATAAATAAATTTTAAAAATAGAAAAAAAAACTAAACAGTAAAATGAACAGTATTCAGAAAGAATCATTCGAAAGGTTCTTTTGTCAGTTAAAAACTGAACATCAACATTCTAGGAATCAGTGAACTAAGATGGACTGGAGTGGGTGAATTTAACTCAGATGACCATTATATCTACTACTGTGGGCAAGAATCCCTTGGAAGAAATGGAGTAACCATCACAGTCAACCAAAGAGTCTGAAATGCAGTACTTGGATGCAATCACAAAAACGACAGAATGATCTCTGTTTGTTTCCAAGGCAAACCATTCAATATCATGTTAATTCAAGTCTATGCCCCAAACAGTAATGCTGAAGAAGCTGAAGTTGAACAGTTCTATGAACACCTACAAGACATTCTAGAACTAAAACCCAAAAAAGATGTCCTTTTCATTATAGGGGATTGGGATGCATAAGTAGGAAATCAAGAAACACCTGAAGTAACAGTAAATTTGGACTTCGAGTACAGAATGAAGCAGGGCAAATGCTAATAGAGTTCTGCCAAGAGAAAGCACTGGTCATAGCAAACACCCTCTTCCAGCAACACAAGGGAAGACTCTACACATGGACATCACCAGATGGTTGAATTCAAAATCAGATTGATTATATTCTTTGAAGCCAAAGATGGAGAAGCTGCATACGGTCAGCAAAAACAAGTCTGGGAGATGACTGTGGCTCAGATCACAAAGTCCATATTACCAAATTCAGACCGAAATTGAAGAAAGTGGGGAAAACCACTAGACCACTCAGGTATGACCTAAATCAAATTCCTCATGACTATACAGTGGAAGTGAGAAATAGATTTAAGGAACTAGATCTGAAAGACAGAGTGCCTGATGAACTATGGAGAAAGGTTCAAGACATTGTACAGGAGACAGGGATCAAGACCATCTCCATGGAAAAGAAATGCAAAAAAGCAAAATGGCTGTCAGAGGAGGCTTTAAAAATAGCTGTGAAAAGAAGGAAGCAAAAAGCAAAGGAGAAAAGGACAGATATACTATTTGAATGCAGAGTTCCAAAGAATAACAAGGAGAAATAAGAAAACCTTCCTCAGCGATCAATGCAAAGAAATAGAGGAAAACAATAGAATGGGAAGGATTAGAGATCTCTTGAAGAAAATTAGAGATACCAAAGGAACATTTCATGTAAATGTTGGTCTGCTTTGATACACAAAAAAAGGCAACTCATACCTTCACAGGTGCTATGTATGTGGCTTGAAATCTGAGGAAATATATCTGTATCACCATGAGTTATGGAGAAATTGTAAACTTAAATTATAATACAGCAAACAATCTAGAATGGCAGCAAAATGCCAAAGCCTACTGAAATGAAGGAGAGCTATGTCATTTAATATAATGAAGGTATTATATAGTTCATGAATATGTTCTTCATGGACTAGAAAATATATGATACTGGCTGAAAGTGCTAATCTCTCAGTATTTATCTGCTGCTGCTAAGTCGCTTCAGTCATGTCTGACTATGTGCGACCCCATAGACGGCAGCCCATCAGGCTCCCCAGTCCCTGGGATTCTCCAGGCAAGAACACTGGAGTGGGTTGCCATTTCCTTCTCCAATGCATGAAAGTGAACAATGAAAGTGAAGTCGCTCAGTTGTGTCCAACTCTTAGTGACCCCATGGACTGCAGCCCACCAGGCTCCTCCGTCCATGGGGTTTTCTAGACAAGACCACTGGAGTGGGGTGCCATTGCCTTCTCTGCAGTATTTATCTACTATTATCTAACTAGATGAGTAATGTGTTAATGAATATGAATGTCAAAGCATCCCTGATGGCTCAGCGGTAAACAATTCACCTGCAAACAGGAGACCATCTGCAATGCAGGAGGTGCTCCTTTGATCCCTGGGTTGGAAAGATACCTTGGAGAGGAAAGTGGCAACCCACGCCAGTGTTCTTGCCTGGGAAATCCCATAGACAGAGGAGCTTGGCTATCTACAGTCCGTGGTTTGCAAGAGTCGGACATGACTTAGTAACCAAAACGCCACCATGAATGTTAAAGTGTAAAAGAGCAACTGAAATCATTCCTTAGGATGTACAATTCTGGGGCGAAGTAACTTCTTAATGTTCTTTCCTAAGGCTATATTTTAATTAATTCTTTGTCTTTCCTGATAGCTTAATATTGAGAAATAATTATGCTTTTTAGAGGTGCTTAACCTCACCGAAAATAAGGATACTATTTTAATGTAAAATTTTTCACTATATAGTCCTTTTTGTATGCAATTATTGGGGAAATACATAACAACAAAAGGTAACGAGCAACTCAGTACAATTTTTTAAATTATTTTATTTATATTTTTAATTGTAGCATGTTATATTGTTTAACATTGTCAACTATTTACATATAAGTATGTGTGAAGCAAATTCAATACAAAAGTCTTTTTTGTGTGTATTAATTAATTGAGTGAATGAAGTGACCAATAAGGTACACTAGTTTATTAGATACAGAATACATTAAATCATAGATTTAGTTCGATAAATTCCTAAATTGTATATATAAATGGAAAGTGTACATGCTGCTTTCAACCAAGCTCTAGGAAGACATATCAGACAGGTAGGAAAAACATATTTTAGAAAGATCAGTAGAAAAAATTTTCATAAACATAACATAAATGTCATTATCAAATGCATAAACTTACTATGTTAGTATATATACATATATGTGTATATATATATACATACAAATATATTTTATAAATTTATAGAAAATATATTTAAACAAATTATTTGAAAGCAAGGATTCCCAGATGGCTCAGTGGTAAGGAATGCCCCTGCCAATGCAGGAGATATGAGACATGGGTTTGATCCCATGTCTGAATCCCAGGATCCCAGGAAGATTCCTGGATCCTGGGAAGATCCCCTGGAGAACAAAATGGCAATCTATTCCTCTGAAAAATCCCATGGACAGAGGAGCCTGGTGGGCTACAGACCATGGGGTCATAAAGAGTACAATACAATTGAGCAACTGAGAACACACAGCATTTGAAAGCAAGTACTGTCTACTTGTTTCATGGTCTTGCTATATTTTTTCTTCAGTGGTTCCAGCTTAATCATTTAGTGTAATTAACTAGATATTTATACTGTGCATTCACATCCTCTTGTCTTCCAATTAAGGAAATAAAGGGATTATGCTGCTGCTGCTGTAGGCTTATTTTGGATTCTTCCCTAAACTTTATGCTGATCAATTTTCCATCATCTATTGGGTTATAGCTTTCTTTTTTTATTGTAAAAGGTTTTTCTAATAATTAATCATCATATGTGCTTCTTTGTAGCATAGAAGATGTATGCATTAGCTGCAATCTGTTTATTTTGCTTCACAGTCAACAGTTACAATGCCAAAGTAAATTAAACTAAATTATACTTTTAGAGTATTTTGAGATAAAAATTGATGATAATTGCTGAAATTCTAGAACAGTCATATTTGAAAAACAGTCCAATAATTTAATACATGCATAAGACTCATTCATCATATAAAATTATTGATGAAGAATTACTGATGAAAATTAAGTAGGATATTCATCTGTCTATATTATTTCCACTTGAGTTATATATGCCAGTGAAAAATAAACTCTTAAAGTTTAAATTTCCTTTGTATAACTTTTATATTCTGAGTTTTAATTGTCATTTTAAATTAAAATGATAAACTTCTTAATATTATATGAGGTATTCATATGAGTTTTTTCAACCATGACTCTTACAAATTTCTTGCACACAGTGATGTCTCAATGAATATTTTTTTTAAAGAATAAGTGGATGAGTGAATGAATGATTTTCTTTCTGCTATGAACTATTAACATTTAAACATGTTCTATAATTGAAAAAATTCATTTTATATGTAATGTTTTAAAAAAAGAAATAAAAGAACTGGAGGCTATTAGTACAAATTATAGTGTATGTTAGAGGTTAATATTACATTATATATATATATAGTTTAATATATTGTACTATAGTATCAACTATAGTACATATTATAGTATAGTATATTTTAGAAAGTATCTTTTAGCAAATTCAACATTTCTTTTATGCCCCAGTCTCCAAGACACATAGAAATAGAACAAGCATGATTTAAAATTATTGACCATCTCTTCCTCTTTGATGACCTAGCCAAATTTAAAAGACTTTGATCCTAAATGATTCAACATATCTTGTTAATACTTGATTGATGAGAATAAATGCACACCTCAGAGATTGTAGATTTCTTTCCAGACCACCACAATAAAAATAACACGATAAATTTGAGTCACAGAATTTTTGACGATTCCAGTACATGTGAAAGTTATGTTTGCATTCTACTGTAGTTACTGATCACAGATACCATAACAGATAGCATCATAATAAAAATGTCTGAAGCATTGTGAGAATTACCAAAATGTGACACAGAGACACAAGTGAGCAAAATCTGTTGGAAAAATAGTCTTCCTCTATGTAGCTTTGACAGAAACATTTGATTTGTAAAATATGTGATATCTATAAACCACAATAAAGCAAAGTGCAATAAAATAAGATATGGTGACTAACTTTTTTAATTTGAAATTTACTTTTATTTAAATGAGTGATGGATGACATTAGTCATTCATATTAGTTAGCCTTTGTTTTCTTTTAATATCTATGAGTCATTATCAGTTTTTGCCCATAAACAGTGTCAGATGGTTAGACAGACCATTCAACCTGGAAAATACATGTACTAGGAGATGAATTGTATTGAAGAATGCATTTATTATCTGTAGTTCTTGTTGACTTAGTGGTAAATTTATCTCACAGTTGGATACACAAAATTAAGTTATGTAATGGGTTTGTAGTTCAGTTGATTGAGGTCTGCAGGTCTCTGTGCACTTTGGAAGCCATTTTATTCTTTCTATAATTGTCAGTCACTGTCATTTCCACTTGGTTACTGTTCTGTGACTAGTCAGAATATAACTTAATGGTATCACAGCAATGATAAAATGGTATTTAAAGTTACCTTTACACACATGAGCATGCATGTATGTAATAGAGAAGTCCCTTCAGATTATTTTAAGTCAACATTTTTTTATCATAGATTTGAGATGTGTCTGCTTATACCAAGTACACAACTTCACATAGCCTTCTATTTAATGCCCAAAGTTGAGCATCCCAGATGCAAAAAAATCATAATAGAGACTAATTTCAATGGTATCAGAATTTCAATGTAGAAATCAAAAGATTGCAACAGTGAGGCTAACTCTAGCAAGCAAATCTGTTTGCTACTCTTATGTATTGAGTCATCTTAAAGTTGTTATGGTCATTTTAAAAAAATCACATTTACTTTCTATTCTTTAAAAATGCACCTGCATTTTTTTTTTGACAAACTGCATCATTCAGGAAAGAGATCAAATCTAAGGAAAGCAAATTTGACTCAAAATGATTTAGTGTTAATAGTTCAGTGCTGTTTAGAGTTTGCCAGAATGCAAGAGTTTTTTCTTCATTTTTCAGTGCCAGCAGTTTTCTGATTCAAAAATCACAAACACAGCATTTTTCTTTTTTTTTTGCATTGACTCTGTGAGGACATTAGCAAGTTTCAAATAAACAGCAATGCTACAGTCCAAAGGAGTTCTGAAAAGCAAGCTGAATTCCAGATGGAACTCTCAAGCTGGACGCTGAAATGACATTTTAACAAACACCATGGAAGTGAAGTGAGAAAACTTACCAACTATCAGTTGTGCTCAAGAGCATCTTCTGTGGAAAAGCCTCAGTTAAAAATGAATATATATTCATATTTATGATAAGTATTCATATATATTTACATATAAACCATATATATATGAATATAACAATGTTCCTTTTAATATTTTAGAGTTCTTTTTTTCATTTTAATATAAATGTATTTATTTTAATTAGAAGTTAATTACTTTACAATATTGTATTGGTTTTGCCATATATCATCATGAATCTGCCATGGGTGTACACGTGTTCCCCACCCTGAATCCCCCTCCCACCTACCTCCTTATACCATCCCTCTGGGTCATCCCAGTGCACCAGCCCTGAGCATCCTGTATCATGCATCAGACCTGGATTGGCAATTCGTTTCACATATGATATTATATATGTTTTAATGCCATTCTCCCAAATCATTCCACCCTCGCCCTCTCCCACAGAGTCCAAAAGACTATTCTATACATATGTGTCTCTTTTGCTGTCTTGCATATGGGGTTATCATTACATCCTTCTAAATTCCATATATATGCATTAGAATACTGTATTGGTGTTTTTCTTTCTGGCTTAATTCACTCTGTATAATAGGCTCCAGGTTCATCCACCTCATTAGAACAGATTCAAATGTATTCTTTCTCATGGCTGAGTAACACTCCATTGTGTATATGTACCACAGCTTTCTTATCCATTCATCTGTTGATGGACATCTAGGATGCTTCCATGTCCTGGCTATTATAAACAGTGCTGTGATGAACATTGGGGTAGACTTTTCTCTTTCAATTCTGGTTTCCTCGGTGTATATGCTCAGCAGTAGGGTTGCTGGGTCATATGAAAGCTCTATCTCCAGTTTTTTAAGGAATCTCCACACTGTTCTCCATAGTGGCTGTACTAATTTGCCCTCCCACCAACAGTGTAGGAGGGTTCCCTTTTCTCCATACCCTCTTCAACATTTATTGCTTGTAGACTTTTGGATAGCAGCCACTCTGACTGGCGTGAAATGGTACCTCATTGTGATTTCGATTTGCATTTCTCCAGTAATGAGTGATGTTGAGCATCTATTCATGTGTTTGTTAGCTATCTTTATGTCTTCTTTGGAGAAATGTCCATTTAGGTCTTTGGCCCATTTTTTGATTGGATGGTTAATTTTTCTGGAATTGAGCTGAAGGAGTTGCTTATATATTTTTTGAGATTAATTCTTTGTCAGTTGTCTTATTTCCTATTATTTTCTACCATTCTGAAGGCTGTCTTTTCACCTTGCTTAGAGTTTCCTTTGTTGTGCAAAAGATTTTAATATTAATTAGATCCAGTTTGTTTATTTTTGCTTTTATTTCCAGTATTCTTGGAAGTGGATCATAGAGGATCCTGCTGTGATTTATGTCAGAGAGTGTTTTGCCTATGTTCTTCTCTAGGAGTTTTATAGTTTCTGGTCTTACATTTAGATATTTAATCCATTTTGAGTTTATTTTTGTGTATAGTGTTAGGAAGTGTTCTTGTTTCATTCTTTTAGAAGTGACTGACCAGTTTTCCCAGCACCACTTGTTAAAGAGATTGTCTTTTCTCCATTGAATATTCTTGCCTCCTTTGTCAAAGATAAGGTGCACATAGGTGCATGAGTTTATCATTGGGCTTTCTCTTTTGTTCCATTGATCTATATTTCTGTCTTTGTGCCAGTACTGTCTTGATGACTGTGGTTTTGTAGTAGAATCTGAAGTCACGCAGGTTGATTCCTCCAGTTCCATTGTTCTTTCTCAAGATTGNTTGCCTCCTTTGTCAAAGATAAGGTGCACATAGGTGCATGAGTTTATCATTGGGCTTTCTCTTTTGTTCCATTGATCTATATTTCTGTCTTTGTGCCAGTACTGTCTTGATGACTGTGGTTTTGTAGTAGAATCTGAAGTCACGCAGGTTGATTCCTCCAGTTCCATTGTTCTTTCTCAAGATTGCTTTAGCTATTCGAGGTCTTTTGTATTTCCATACAAATTGTGACATTATTTGCTCTAGCTCTGTGAAAGTTATCATTGGTAGCTTGATAAGGATTGCATACAATCTATAGATTGCTTTGGGTAGTATACTCATTTGTACTGTATTGATTCTTCTGATCCATGAACATGGTATATTTCTCCATCTATTAGTGTCCTCTTTGGTTTCTTTCANTTTATTTCTTCTACGTCTTTGTTAAACCTTTCTTGCATCTTCTCAGTCCTTGTCTCCAGGCTATTTGTCTGTGATTCCATTTTGATTTCAAGATTTTGGATCATTTTCACTATCATTATTTGGAATTCTTTATCGGGTAGATTCCCTATCTCTTCCTCTTTTGTTTGGTCTGGTGGGCATTTATACTGTTCCTTTACCTGCTGGGTATTCCTCTATCTCTTCATCTAGTTTATATTGTTGTGTTTGAGGTGGCCTTTCTGTATTCTGGAAGTTTGTGGAGTTCTCTTTATTGTGGAGTTTCTTCACTGTGGGAGGTTTGTACAGGTGGCTTGTCAAGGTTTCCTGGTTAGGGAAGCTTGTGTCAGTGTTCTGGTGGATGGAGCTGGATTTCTTCTTTCTGGAGTACAATGAAGTGTCCAATAATGAGCTATGAGATGTCAGTGGATTTGGAGTGACTTTGGGCAGCCTGTATATTGAAGCTCAGGACTGTGTTCCTGTGTGGCTGGACAATTTGCGTGGTATGTCTTGCTCTGGACCTTGTTGGCCCTTGGGTGAAGCTTGGTTTCAGTGTAGGTATGGAGGTCTTTGATGAGCTCCTGTTGATTAATGTTTCCTGGAGTCAAGAGTTCTCTGGTGTTCTCAAGATTTGGACTTAAGCCTCCTGCTTCTGGTTTTCAGTCTTATATTTACAGTAACCTCAAGACTTCTCCATCTATACAGCACCATTGATAAAGCATCTAGGTTACAGATGAAAAATTTCTCCACAATGAGAGACACCAGAGACGTTCACAGAGTAACATAGAGAAGAGGGAGGAGGGAGATAGAGGTGACCAGGATGAGGTGAGGTGGGATCAAAAGAGAAGAGAACAAGCTAGCAAGTAATCACTTCCTTATGTGTGTTCCACAGTCCGGATCACTCAGAGATGTTCATGGAATTATACAGAGAAGAGAAAAGGGAGGAAGGAGACAGAGGTGGCCAGGAGAATAAAGGGGGGAATCAAAAGGAGAGAGGCAGATCCAGCCAGTGATCAGTTCCCCAAGTGTCCTCCACCGTCTAGAATACACAAAGAGATTCACAGAGTTGAGTAGAGAAGGAAGGAGGAGGGAGGAATAGAGGCGATCTGGTTGAGAAAAAGGAGAGTCCAAAGCGGGAGAGAGCAGTCAAGCCAGTAATCTCACTTCCAAGTAAAAATGGGTACTGAAGATTGGGTTCTTAAAGGTACGAAATTGATAAGAAATACTGAAAAGCAAAGATTAAAAATCTAGAGATTGAATTTAAAAAAAATACAATATTAAAGAAAAAAGTCACAAAAATTATAATATATATATATGTGTGTGTGTATATGTGTGTGTGTGTGTGAAGTTTGCTTTAAAACATAGGGTCTCTCTTTTTTTTTTTTTTTTTGCAATGTAATAGTAGGTTATAAAAATGAAAATTAAAGGACTAATAGAGGACTTAAAAACAAAAATAAATTTTAAAAAGTTAAAGAACGATAGTAAAAATATATCTAGTACTTTCTCTGATGGTGTTGTGGGCAGTGTGGGGTCAGTTAATTTTTGGATGGTTCCTTGATTTGCCTTATATTTCTCAAGATCTATAGGCCCCTTCCTATGTAGTCCGTACTAACTACAGGGTTTTAATCTATTGCACCTGTCACTTCCAAGGAGGTCCCCTCTGTTTTAGCTTCTTCTGTTTGCTGCTCTCTTCAGTGTCTAATTTCCACCCTGACACAAGAGGGCAGTGGTGGACACTTGGCCATCTATGGGGGCGCACAGAGTTGGACACGATTGAAGCGATTTAGCAGCAGTTCTGTCATACTGTGGGGAGGGAGGGATGCTGCAAACAAATGACAATGGCGTGTGCTCGCAGTGTCTCAATCACACTGGGTTTGCCCCCACTCACAGCATGTGTGCTTTCCCTGTCTACACTGCTTAGGCTCTAGGTTGCTTTGCCGGGAACTCTCTGAGGTCGGTCCTGGGTTGTATGCACTTCCCAGATCTAAGCCGCTCAGGTTCAGGTACTCAGGTAGTCCTCAGAGGCTCAGACTTGGTCGGACCTGCGTTTTGTGCCCTTCCCAGGTCCGAGCAGCTCAGGTGACCAGTTTTTTGGCAAGCATGGTCGCTGTGACTTATTGCCTCTCCTGTCCCTGCTGCTTGGTTTTCTGGGTGTAAAACCAGTGCACCTTCTCAGGTGGATGTTGACCGTCTAGAATCCTAAGAAGTATTAGTTAGCAGCAAAGCCTGCTTGTAGTTTGGTAGATAATGCCTCTCTGGGGCCTTGGTTGCCCTTTTCCAGCTCTGGCTGTCGCTGCCAGCCTATCATCTGAGAGAGATGGGCCAGTCTGCAGCCGGCTAGCTTTGCTCAGTCCTTTGTTCTGTGAGCGGGCCTAACAGTGTCTTAGGTTAGAGATTTTCACCTGGAAGCTATCCCACAGTCTGGTTTGCTTGTCCAAGTTAGTTCCCTCAGATTGCCCTCGGGGCATTTAGACCCAGTCCTTACTCTAAGCAATGCAGTCCGAACCTCCCTGCCCAGCCCCCGCTCACTAGTGGCGGATGCAGGCATCTGTGCTGGTTCTCCGCTGGGGAAGTTACCATTGGGCAGGTAATCTGTGGGTTTTAATTATTTATTTATTTTTCCTCCTTGTAATGTTGTCCTCCATGGTTCCAAGGCTCACCACAGACTCAGCAGTGAGAGTTTTTCCTGGTGTTTAGAAATTTCTGTCTTTTTTAAGACTCCCTTCCCGGGACAGAGCTCCATCCCTGCCTCTTTTGTCTCTCGTTTTATCTTTTATATTTTTTCATACCTCCTTTGGAAGACAATGGGCTGCTTTTCTGGGTGCCTGATGTCCTCTGCTGGCATTCAGAGGTTTTTTTTTTTTTCAGAATTTGCTCAGCATTCAAATGTTCTTTTGATGAATTTGTGGGGGAGAAAGTGGTCTCCACATCCTATTCCTCCGCCATCTTAGGACCACCCCTTGTTTTAGAATTCTAAGTTTCTATTGCTGCTGCTAAGTCACTTCAGTAGTGTCCATCTCTGTGTGACCCCATAGATGGTAGCCCACCAGGCTCCCCCATCCCTGGGATTCTCCAGGCATGAACACTGGAATGGGTTGCCATTTCCTTCTCCAAAGTTACTATTACATAATTGCTTATAATTCTGTTTTCAGAAGATATTTATGTTACAGCCATATTGAACAAACAGGTGACCTAAATATATTTTCCACAAAGAATTATGCAAATTATTTCTCAAAATTTAAAATATGTTTATTATATATATACATATATATATAACAGGAGAAGGCAATGGCACCCCACTCCACTACTTTTGCCTGGACAATCCCATGGATGGAGGAGCCTGGTAGGCTTCAGTCCATGGGGTCGCTAGAGTTGGACATGACTGAGTGACTTCACTTTCACTTTTCACTTTCATGCATTGGAGAACTGATATATATATATCAGTTCAATTCAGTCGCTCAGTTCTGTCCAACTCTGCAATGCCATGGATGGTAACACACCATACACACACACACACACACACACACACTCACACACACAAATATATATGTGTATATTTAGTTTTTAAGCTTCTTAAGTATTTTCTTGATATTTACAATGACATAATACAAAATTAGAAGGACAAATGTTTGGTAGACATCAATCTCTTTAAAGTAAGATAGAAATTATGTTTCTGTTTATATAATTTCTGGAACAAAAAATTTATCCCTAATAATAAAGTAACACTGAAAATATGATATGGAGAAATGACAAATTAATGAAGTAATGAATACACATACACAAACATATGTTATAAAGCTAATAAAATAGTTTTTTAAAAATTATTTAAGACTATTTTGACAGAAATTCACGTATGGGGAAGTGAGTAAGGAATGAGGTAAACTTTTGAGGTCCTAGCCTAGAGACAGTTGCACAAAGGTGAAATTATATGTTCTGGTGTTTGGTTATTATATTTTTAATCCTGATGGCTTGCTGTTTGGCCTATTAAATATAAACAATTCTTTAAGTGACTCTTTTACGTTATTCAAAATTGATTCTTAAAGAATGTTTATTTATTCTAAAGAATAAATATGTTTATTTATTTATATAAAGAGCAGTAAGTAAAAATCAAACAGACTTAGAAACAAGAAATGTTGAACAAGATATTTGTTGGAAAAGATAACAAAAAAAGTCTCAAA
Organism: Neotragus moschatus; assembly: GCA_006410615.1. Taxonomy (NCBI): domain Eukaryota; kingdom Metazoa; phylum Chordata; class Mammalia; order Artiodactyla; family Bovidae; genus Neotragus; species Neotragus moschatus. The sequence continues at coordinate 133,311 of SJYA01002518.1, read as the reverse complement.
TAGTATATAAGAACACAAAATGTGAGGCAGTTAAGTGGTTAGGAAAGAAAAATTAAACTGACTTGGATTCCTAGGGAAAAAAAAAATAAGAGAGTCTCTATCTTGAAGAACCAGATTATAGAGTAATTTGACATTAGGTATAATGAAACAAAGCAAAAATTGTTGTAGGAAACTGGTATAATTGATCATTGGTATCAAGAAGCAATCTTTACGTTACAGGAAAAGATTTGGAAGAAGGATTCCAGGTCATAGGGATAAAAGCTACATTCTTCCACAAACGTCAGACAAAATGTCAAAGAGAAAATACTTGAAAAAAGTAGGTTGATTCACTAATCCAGTCATAATAACTATAAAATCTAAAGTGAAATTTAACACTATCCAAAATCCATGGATAAGAAGATACATGGGATATGAGTAAATTGTTTGGTGAGGGTAAGAAGGCAAAGAGTATGTCAAGGCTGTATTTTGTCACCCTGTTTATTTAGCTTATATTCAGAGTACCTCATGGGAAATGCCAGGCTTGATGAAGCACAAACTGGAATTAAGATTGCAGGGAGAAATACCAATAACCTCAGATATGTAGATGACACCACCCTTACTGCAGAAAGAGAAAAGGAACCAACAGCCTCCTGAAGAAGGTGAAAGAGGAAAGTGTAAAAGCTGGTTAAAAATTCAACTTTCAAAAATGAAGACCATGACATCTGGTTCCATCACTTCATGGCAAATAGATGGGAAAACAATGGAAACAGTGAGAAACTATATTTTGGGGGCTCCAAAATCATTATCGATGGTGACCGAAGCCATGAAATTAAAAGACACTTGCTCTTGGGAAGAAAAATTATGGAAAACCTAAACAGCATATTAAAAAGCAGAGACATTCCTTTGCTGACAAGTGGACATATATTCAAAGCTATGGTTTTTCCAGTAGTCATGTATGGATGTGAGAGCTGGACCATAAAGAAAGATGAGCACTGAAGAACTGATGCTTTTAAACTGTAATGTTGGAGAAGACTCTTGAGAGCATCTTGGATTGCAAGGAGATCAAACCAGTCAATCCTAAAGGAAATCAGTCCTGAGTATTCACTGGAAGGACTGATGCTGAAGCTGAAGCTCCCTACTTTGGCTACCTGTTGCAAAGAACTGACTCATTGAAAAAGACCCTGATGCTGGGAAAGATGGAAGGCAGGAGGAGAAGGGGACAACAGAGGATGAGATTGTTGGATGGCATCACCAACTCAATGGATGTGAGTTTGTGCAATCTGTGAGAGCTGGTGATAGACAGGGAAGCGTGGCATTCTTCAGTCCATAGGGTCGCACAGAGTCGGACATGATTTAGAACTGAGCTGAACTGAAGAAAGCAAGATACTTAGATATAATAACTATAGGAAAGGAGTTATTAACAATGCAACAAAACAGACAGTTTTCTATTATCTAACAAAGGAAGGGTATGGGGAAATTTGGATTAAATTTAAGCAAAGTAACTGATGCTGGAGATATTTAGGAGTATTGAAAGCTGAACAAAACTAAAATATAGTCTGAATGAATTAGACTTGAGCCAAAATAAAATGATTAGGGATATATATATATATATATATATATATATATATAAAACATTCTCTAAACAGATACAGTCATCACTGAAGAGCTTTACAGACTCTAAAAGTGTCTCATGCTCCTTCTTTACCCCTGAAATATTCTAATTTCAACAGGAAAACTTGACTGTCTCTAGACTTTTGATTCCTTTCTATCATGTCACTTTGACAGAATAATATTGGATGATTTTTGAGATGAATTTTAATATATTTTAACTGCAAGGTGTCATCTGCATATTTCAGATTATTGATATTTCTCCTGGCAATCTTGATTCCATCTTGAGTTTCATTCAGACCTGCATTTCACATGATGTACTCAGCATATAATTTAAATAAGCAGGGTGACAATATACAGCCTTGACCTACTTCACCCTAATGGCAGAAAGTGAAGAGGAACTAAAAGAACCTCTTGATGAAGGTAAATAATGAGAGTGGAAAAAAAGCTAGCTTAAAACTCAACATTCAAAAAACTAAGATCATACTATTTAGAACCATCACTTCATAGCAAACAAATGGAGAAAAAGTGACAGATTTTGTTTTTTGGGGCTCCAAAACCACTGAAAATGGTGACTGCAGCCATGAAAATAAAAGATGTTTTCTCCTTGGAAGAAAAGTTTTGACAAACCAAAACCATGCACTAAAAAGCAAAGACATCATTTTGCTGACAAAGCTCTGTATAATCAAGGCTATGATTTTTCAAGTAATCATGTAAGATGTAAGAGTTCGACCATAAAGAAGACTGAGCACCAAAGAATTGATGCTTTTGAACTGTGGTGTTGGAGAAGACTCTTGAGAGTCCCTTGGACAGCAAGGAGATCTACCAGTCAATCCTCAAGGAAATCGACCCTGAATATTCATTGGAAGGACTGATGCTGAAGCTGAAGCTCTAATACTTTGGTCACCTGATGTAAAGAATTGACTCACTGGAAAAGACCCTGATGCTGGGAAAGATTGGGGGCAGGAGGAGAAGGGGACAACAGAGATGAGATGATTGAATGGCACCACTGATGCAATAAAGATGCATTTTAGCAAACTCCCGGAGATAGTGAAAGGACAGAGAATCCTGACATGCTGCAATCCATTTGTTTGCAGAGTTGGACATGACTCAGCCAAAGTGGAAGGTAACTTAAATAAAGTGTAATTGTTTGAACTGACCTCTATAACCTTCACTACTGGTCATAGATTATATACATATTTTTAAAATAAATGGTGGCTGTTAACTGCTAAAGTTTAGTCATTTCTCTTGCATTTTTGCTTACTATTCTACACTGTACATGCCAAAGTCACTCAAATAATCTCCAATGATTATCATTCTTATGAACTTTTTGCAAATTTTAAAATGTCAGCTACCATAGGAATGATGTTTATTCTAACATTTGAGAGTTCTAAGTAGCAATTATATTATTGCTTATAATTATGATTTTTTGTCCATGAACATATGTGTCTTATTGGACAAATAGATGTCCTGACTATATTTTCCACGTAGAAATTGTGCAAATTATCCAAAATAGGTAGTATTAAAGAACTCAGACATCTGAATTTCTGAGGGTCAATAATATCTGTCAATTTTGAAGATAGTATACAATGCAACACATATCTATAGATATTTTTTGTAGAATAAAACAATATAAACATTTAAATATGTATAAATGCAGAGTCACTATTTATCTCATAGATTTTTTTAGTACTTCGAAAAGAATTATACTTTCACTTTTGAAATTTCCCACCTTCTTTTGTGACATTTATTCTATTTAGCTGATTTATTTTTAAATTGAGATTTAGATGAAATTTAAATGAAAATTTTGTCTATTTATATATTATTTTACTTTTTTATGGCCCACATAGGAGAAATAGCTCAGTTTATACTGAACTGAAAATTAGCACTTGAAGAAAGATAGCATTTTGTCATCAATGTGTTATTTTACAATTGACTAAATTGAGTGATTTATATTGTTTTTCTAGTGTTATTTTTGAAGTCTCTAAAAATATTCCAGCAGTATTACTGTAATATCAAAATTAAACAAAACACAAAAATGGTAAAAATTTCCTAGAAAGTAGTTCATTGAAAAATATTAGTTCATCAAACAATATAAAATTATTATCTTCAGGATGGAAATTCACTAAGGATTCACTGTATTATGTGAAAACTTCCCGTATCCTTTTTGAAGTCTATTTTCATGTATTTAAACTGTAGTCATCAAATAACTTCTACAATAAGAGGAAATCACTGCAGATAGCATTAGGTAAGCATCATCATTTTTTTGTAAAGTGTATGTGTCAAGAGGCCTAGATAAATTCTTCAGAGATACTGTTAAGACCAAAACTGAATGAGATGCTAGTATTTTTGAATTTTTTTTCTTACTTTTGACCAATTCTGTAGTTTAATGATAGAAAGCCCATGACAAATAAAGCCAGCAACATGAAATAAAACAAAACATATATTTGTGTCATTATTCCACAGAAAAATAATCTACTGAGATATTACTTTGCCGACTAAGGTCCGTCTAGTCAACGCTATGGTTTTTCCAGTGGTCATGTATGGATGTGAGAGCTGGACTGTGAAGAAGGCTGAGCGCTGAAGAATCGATGCTTTTGAACTGTGGTGTTGGAGAAGACTCTTGAGAGTCCCTTGGACTGCAAGATCCAACCAGTCCATTCTGAAGGAGATCGACCCTGGGATTTCTTTGGAAGGAATGATGCTGAAGCTGAATCTCCAGTACTTTGGCCACCTCATGTGAAGAACTGACTCATTAGAAAAGACTGTGATGCTGGGAGGGATTGGGGGTAGGAGGAGAAGGGGACGACTGAGGATGAGATGGCTGGATGGCATCACTGACTTTATGGACATGAGTCTGAGTGAACTCCGGGGAGTTGGTGATGGACAGGGAGGCCTGACGTGCTGTGATTCATGAGGTCACAAAGAGTTGAACATGACTGAGTGACTGAACTGAACTGAACTGAACCCTGGATGATGCCATTATCTTCATTAACTCCACCATAGTTTAGTCTCAGGTCAACAACAGGGAGGGAACACAGCCCTGACCATCAATAAAAATTAGATTAAAGATTTACTGAGCATGGTCCTGCCCATCAGAACAAAACCCAGTTTCCCCCTCAGTAAGAGTTTCAAAGATCAGATAAAAAGTCATGCTATGGCTTACAACATATTTCTTTTAGTACGGCTTTGCACATCTTCAAAAATTCACATCTAAAGTAGTTTTAACATTGTACAGATGTTGGCATTAAGAAGTTTTGTGTTGCCTGTTTATTTAATCACTACTTATATATTCAGTGGTGGATATCTGGAATGTTTAAATGTGTTAGCAATGACTTATGTGTGATGTTGTCACATTATCTTTTTATTTAGCTGAAAATCCACATAGATCAATTCTTCTGAGCTTCTGTGCATTTTATTTTCTATTTATAATATTTGGTATATCAGCTACTTTCATATGAAAAAGGTACATTTATTTTTCGTCCACATCCATGCAGAAGTCATAGTTTTTAAGACACTAATTCTATATTTCTGTAGCACATGAAATAAAATTCATAAAGCAATTTTAATGTTAAATTTAAAGTAGAGGATTTTTTTTTAACAAAAACAGTATCTTGTACACAGGATACAATGTAGTCAACCCATAAAACTTCTTACTGTGAGCATTAAAATATTTCAGCAAAATCTCCACGGTTATTTCACAATTAGAATCTCAGAAGTATTTTTTAATGAAGAAAATATGTGAAAAATATATATTCATAAAGGAATTTAGCTACCAAACTTCAAATTAATTATTAATTATTCCCACTTTAATTACCAAAATTTTTTCTGGCTTTAAAATAATTTTTATCTCTTCAGATATCTGTTCTATGCTCAGTGGAATAGAAGAAGAAATATTGGCCTAGGAGTCAAAAGATCTGAGCTAGTGCCCTAATCACAGTTCACTAAATATTAATGATAGACTAACTTGAGGCATTCCAACATTTCTTTTTCCAAATTTCAACAAATTGGAAAAGGTCATTTCTGACTTCCTTTTCAACTTTGATTCCTTGGCACATTAGGAAATTTCTTATAGTTTCTTTTTTGAAATTCCTGGTCATACATATTTTGTTGTTATTTTTAAGTTTACTCCATTTGTAATGACACATTTTCTATTCATCTATTAATATATATATTTGTTGAGTTTATTTAACTGATGCATGTTATGCATCATAGTGTGCATAATGCAGACAGTAAAGTACCTAAGTTACATATGAAAAAAAAAAAAAGGTTGCAATTAAAATTGAGTAAGACATGTACACTCGTGGCTGATTCATGTCAATGTACAGCAAAATGAATACAGTATTGTAAAGCAAAACAAACTAAAAAATAAAAATTTAAACTTAAAAAAAAAATAAAAAATAAAATTGAGTAAGAAAGACATGGGTCTTGATCCCTTCTAACTCTCTTCTGTGTCTACGGTTGCTGATACTAATCTTAGTTTAACCTACATCTTCAAATACCATCTACATTCTGATGATTTTCTTGAATTTATATCATAAATACTACTTTGCTTTCCATTCTATAATTTTTCTTTTTACTTTTTATCTTTGAAGTATAATTGATTTACAACATTTTGTTGTTTTCTGTCAAACCTCACCATGAATCAGCTATGCTGCTGCTAAGTCGCTTCAGTCATGTCCGACTCTGTGCGATCCCAGAGACAGCAGCCCACCAGACTCCCCCATCCCTGGGTTTCTCCAGGCAAGAACACTGGAGTTGGTTGCCATTTCCTTAGGTATACATATACCCCCTCCTATTTAAACCTTCCTCCCATCTCCCGCCCCACTCCACTGTTCTAGATAGATACAGAGCCCCTGTTTGAGTTTCTTGAGCCATGCAGCAACTTCCCATTAGCTATCTATTTTACATATGATAATATAAGTTTCCATGTTACTCATTCCATACATTTCACTCTCCTCTCACCTCTCCTCATATCCATAAGTCTATTCTCTACATCTGTTTCTCCATTCAGTTCAGTTCAGTCGCTCAGTCATGTCTGACTCTTTGCGACCCCATGAATCGCAGCACGCCAAGCCTCCCTGTCCATCACCAACTCCTGGAGTTCACTCAGATTCAACGCCCATCGAGTCAGTGATGCCATCCAGCCATTTCATCCTCAGTCGTCCTCTTCTCCTCCTGCCCCCAATCCCTCCTAGCATCACAGTCTTTTCCAATGAGTCAAATCTTCGCATGAGGTGGCCAAAGTACTGGAGCTTCAGCTTCAGCATCATTCCTTCCAAAGAAATCCCAGGGCCGATCTTCTTCAGAATGGACTGGTTGGTTCTCCTTGCAGTCCAAGGGACTCTCAAGAGTTTTCTCCAACACCACATTGCTTCCCTGTAAATAAATTCTTCAGTATCATTTTTCTAGATTCCATATATATGGATTAAAATACAATATTTATCTTTCTCTTTCTGACTCACTCTACTCTGTATAATAGGCTCTAGGCTCATCAGAACTGACTCAAATTCACTCCTTTTTATAGCTGAGTAAAATCCCACTGTGTATATGACCACAGCTTTATTCATTCATCTGTCGATGGACATCTAGGTTATTTCCATGTTCTAGCTATTGTAAATAGTGCTACAATGAGCATTGGGATACATGTGTCTTTTTCAATTTTGGTTTTTTTAGGGTATATTCCTAGGAGTGGGATTGCTGGGTCATATGGTGATTTTTTTCCTAGTGTTTTAAGGAATCTCCATACAGTCTTCCACAGTGGCTGTACCAATTTATGTTCCCACCAACAGTGCAACAACGTTCCCTTTTCTCCACACCTTCTCCTGTATTTATCATTTGCAGACTTTTTGATGATGGCCGTTCTGACCAGTGTGAGCTGATATCTCATTGTAGTTTTGATTTGCATTTTTCTAATCATGAGAGATATTGAGCATCTTTTCATGTGTTTGTTAGCCATCTGTATGTCTTCTTTGGAGAAATGTCTATTTATGTCTTTTTCTCACTTTTTGATTGGGTTGTTTGTTTTTCTGGCATTGAATTGTGAGCTGCTTGCATCTTTTGGAAATTAATCATTTGTCAGTTGTTTCATTTGTTATTATTTTCTCCCATTCTGAGGGTTGTCTTTTCACCTTGCTTATAGTTTCTTTTGCTGTGCAAAAGCTTTTAAGCTTAATCAGATCCCACTTGTTTACTTTTGTTTTTATTTACATTACTTTAGGAGGTGGGTCATAGAGGATCTCATTTTGATTTATGTCACTGAGTATTCTGCCTATGTTTTCCTCTAAGAATTTTATGCTTTAGGTCTTTAATCCATGTTCAGTTTATCTTTGGGTATGGTATTAAGAAGTGATCTAATTTCATTCTTTTACATGCAGTTGTCCAATTTTCCCAGAAGCATTTATTAAAGAGACTGTCTTTGCCCTATTTCATATTCTTGCCTCCTTTGTCAAAAATAAGGTACCCATAGGTGCATGGGTTTATTTCTGGGCTTTCTGTCTTGCTCCATTGGTCTATATTTCTGTTTTTGTGCCAGTGTCATAATGTCCTGATAATGTAGCTTTGTAGTATAATCTGAAGTTTGGAAAGTTGATTCCTCCAGCTTCATTTTTCTTTTTCAAAACTGCTTTTGTTATTCAGGCTCTTTTGTGTTTCCATATGGATTGTGATATTTTTGTTCTACTTCTGTGAAAAATACCATTGGTAATTTGATAGGGATCACATGAATCTATAGATTGCATTTGGTAGTATAGTCATTTTCGCAATATTGATTCTTCCTACCCAGGAACATGGAATATCTCTCCATCTGTTTGTGTCACCTTTGGCTTCTTTCATTAGTCTCATAATTTTCTGTGTACTGTTCTTTTGTCTCCTTAGGTAAGTTTATTCCCAGATATTTAATTATTTTTGTTGCAATGGTGTATGGGATTGATTCTTTAATTTCTCTTTCTTATTTTTCATTATTGGTGTATATAAATGAAAGTGATTGCTGTGTATTGATTTTCTATTCTCCAACTTTGCTAAATTCACTGATTAGCTCTAGCAATATTCTGATACTATCTTTAGGGTTCTCTATGTACAGTATCATGTCATCAACAAGCAGTGAGAGCTTTACTTCTTTTCTGATCTGGATTCTCTTTATTTATTTTTCTTTTTCTGATTGCTGTTGAATAATAATGGTGAAAGTGGATACCCTTGTCTTGTTCCTGACCTTAGGGGGAATACTTTCAGTTTTTCACCATTGAAAATAATGTGCCCAGTTTCTGACTCATCCTATAGACCTTGAAACTTGCCAGCTTTCAAAATTTTGTGAGCCAATTTCTTATAATAAATCTATATATCTAAAAAGATTTATTATTTTATATAATAACAATGATAATTTATTATCATATCTATCCTATTCATTCTATTTTTCTGGAGAATCTTTATTGATACATATAGTAAAAATTTTTATCCTATTTCTGTAAGAGAAAAGAAACAAAGAAAAAAAGCTATATTCTATCTTCTATTTTCTCTTAAGGACTTAAATTAATCATGTTAACTGCCACTAAGTGGCACTAGGTGGAGAGTCATAAGTTTAATGGGGAAAAAATAAGCATGTCATCTATTCCAAGACAAGATCCCCAAATGATTTTCAAAAATGATGAAATCTATTGTTTAAACACTAGATTTTATATAAGTAATAAACATAAAGTTTAAAATAAATAAATTGGCATATAAAATTTAATTTTAAATATGTGCATTGATTTGCAAAAAAGATAAACTGATTGTTGCTGATGGGTAGTGAGCAGTGAAGAAGGATGTAAAGGAAAAGTGGTAGAATAAGGTGATTGAATTTCCCTTGAGAAAATATGAAGATTCAATACTAAAATCAGGGATCTTTCATGACAAAATTATTTTTCTATAATTACAATTATGTAATTGACTGACATGAATATCACTTTTACTCAGCATTTACATGTATACATATATGCACACACATTTTTTGAGTTTTTCAGAATATAACATGTTGTTCAAAATTTTTCATATGATATTGTCGCCAAAAACTTTTTTATTGAGTAAATTGGGAGCCGTTTTACTTGAAACTATGATGGTAGAATTTCATTTCTTAAAATTATTTAACTTGCCTTATAAGTAAAATTATTTTAATAAAATAAAAAGAAAACCCAAAACTTTAGAATAAACAATTGTTATGTAAGATATATATGTATATATGCATATATATGGAGGAAGGAATGGCAATTCACTCCAGTATTCTTGCCTGTAGAATCCCATGGACAGAGGAACCTGGCAAAATTACAGTCCATGGGGCCACAAAGAATCTGACACAATTGAGTGACTGAATACATACATATATTTAATTTCCTAACATTTCCCATTTTGAAAATAAGGACTTGAGGATATTTAGTATAGACTCAATGTCTATTGTTAGAAAGTTGTCAAAACAGTTGCCTTGTTAAAGAAGAAAATTTTGTATAGATCCGCTTAGGTCTCAACTCTAACACTATTTTCCCATGACCTCTTGTACCTGATGACAAGTTATTACAGTATATGGGATTCCTTCATTCCTGTCTGACTCTCTGAGATCCTATGGAGCAAACCTGCCAGGTTCCTCTCTCAATGGGATTCTCCAAGCAAGAATAGTGGAATTGGTTGTTATGACCTCCTCCAGGTTACCTTCCTAACCCAAGATTGGACCCACATCCCTTGTTTCCTGCATTGGCCAAAAGGTTCTTTACAACCAGTGCCACCTAGGAAGCCCAATATATACGATATTCCTTCCTAAACAATCCCATATCTGTTCTTGAATCATCAGCACTCTAAAATCTTACCACTGGGCTTCCCTGGTGGCTCAATGATAATGAATCTGCCTACCAATGCAAGAAACTTGGGCTCCGTCCCTGGCCCAGGAAGATCCCACATGTCACACAGAAAAAATAAACACATGCATCACAACTATTGAATCTGTGCTCTAGAGTCCACGTACTGCAGCTACTGAAACCCGCATTCCCAATAGCCCGTGCCACACAAGAAAATCCGCTGTAATTAGAAGCCCATACAGCACGGCTAGAGAGGAGCCTCCACTCACAGCAATTAGCAAAAAGCTCATACAGCAACAAAGATTCAACACAGCAAAAAGTAAATAAAGAAATAAATAATATTATTATTATTATATTTTAAAAGTCTTACTTCAGTTTACTTCCATTGCCTTTGCCTTTGTCTTGTAATTTTCTCCATATGTCTATTTTAACTCTTATATTAGAGTTGGAAAGATTGAAGGCAGGAGAAGGAGATGCCAGAGGATGAGATGTTTGAATGGCATTGCTGACTCAATAGACATGAGTTTGGGCAAGCTGCAGCAGATGGTGAAGGACAGGGATGCCTGGCATGTTGCAGTCCATGGGGTTGCCACAAGTTGGACATGAGGAGTGACTAAACAACAACAATTAGAGTTCTTTAGAGGAACAGAACCAAAGTTTACCAAACCAAAGAGAACATAATCTTTGTCCCAAATTGCTTAGGAATTAAGTGGGAATCTTGAATATGCCATCATTTTAACACCCACAACAAGCTGGTAAGTTCTAAGGAATAGTACAAAATTATAACTAGTTTATATCAAAGTTAGCTTAAAATCAGATGATTCTGAGAGTTTCTAGGGCTAGTCATAGCTGAGGTGAATTTATAGTCAAGGAAAATAAGTTTGGCTTTTGTGGGTGGTACCCAAAAGAAATAAAATGTCTTTTGTCTCATAACACAATGATAAGTACATAAATTTTGGAATCAGAGCAAAAGTAGCCATTATATACATTTTTTTCCTCATCATCTTTGTTCACAATTATTCTTCTAAACTCAAAATTTGCCTGAACACAGTAGTTCAGAAGCCTGTGACAGAATAGGTTTTAGGAAGATACAGAGTGTGATGTTCTCAGTGCTTCAACTTTAAAATAATGACCTTCATTTTAGATTTAGCTGACATTTTTTATGTCTAGCACTTGGCAATTCTGTCGAAAAACCTTCTTTTGTCCTATATACATAAAAAACATAGTATGGAGGCAGAAAAATTTATATATATATATATATATATGCATTGTACACAAAGTCCTGCCAGATTGTAATGTAATAGAATGTCGTGTTCTGTTTCTCATTCTTTATTCTCTTATTGGCCAGGCTACAGCAGGCCACTCAACTGCTTTTAATGACTTTCATTATTCCCTCTTATTTTCTAGGTTAATGACATATTGAAAGTGCTAATAGCATAAAATTTTCAAATAGCTCACACACTGTTCATGAAAAAGGCAGTATATTTTATTTTATATGCATATAATTTTTCTCCCAGCAGATTAGCTGCAACATTTTGCTGCTTTGTAATTTCTCAATTGAGGAAGTAAAAAAAAAAAAAAAAAGAAAAAAACAGTCTCCCAGTGTGAAATGGTAGCTACAAAAGTGATCACATTCCACCCACTTCACCTCTGAAACTTTAAGGGATGTTATACAATCTGTGAAAAGAAGTACAGAGAATCATAGATTTTGATTCTCAACTACTTCATGTTTCTAAAAATCTGATAGTCCAAGTTATGAAGACACATTAATTATAGTCAATACAGGGCCAGAAAATGCATATGATTCAATTCTTAATAGACATTAAGCTTATACCTTGAGTTTTATAAGTCATCTCTTTAAGTACCAATTATAAAAGAAACATTCAATTAAATAACCTCTAAAAATTCCAAAAATAGGCATTTTACTTGTTTAGTCAAAGCACATTTACATGAAATGACACTATTTCTGAGTATGCCTTTCTGAATCATCTATCCTGATTTTTAGTGTATTTCCTGGTACAGGGACATGAATGCATTTGGAGTGCTTTAGAGAATAAACAATTTTGAAGTACAATAAATTGAAGTAAGTTCAATAAATAAAGACTCAGACATGACTAAGCAACTAACACTCACTTTTTCACTTTTCTAGATAGCTCAGCTCGGTTAGGAAGACTAACCTCTTGGTAGAATAGATCACTGATCATGATCAGTCTGTTGATTGATTGTCTTTGGGTCAGGGATTCACCTTTAATATTTAGTAGAAGTGTGTAATTAAGCATACCACAAAATAATTTTTTGTTCCAAGTGTCAAAATTTGCTTTTTCCCCAATTCTTCTTAATTTCAGTAAATTGCATACTCTTCTGGCAGATGCACAGTACCAAAAAAAAAAAAAAACCTTTTCTAAAAAGCATACATTTCTCCTATTTTTTCTTCTTTTCACCTAAAGTCGTATCTTTCTCCTCTTAATGCTCTTATTTAAAAACTGTCAGTTAAGCATTCCTTAATTTTGTTCATTTTATTGTTAAGCTACTCTCCTTCCCCACAGTGCTTAGTATCTTTGAAAGTAATGGCCATATCTTGCTATAATCTACATCAAACATGTTTGCCACTCAACGAACACATTTAATGAACAAATACAATTTTGGAAGTCTCTCAAAGATTGATTGCTATGTTTTAACTTTTATAGGGATGCCCAAGAATATCTATTTATATAACCAGTCTCAAGTGAATAACTGTAGAAATCAAATGTTGCTTCATGTTTTCTTTATCTTCTGTATAACAGATTTTGTGTCATCACCAAAAAATAGTGTAAATATTCCCTCTAGTGCTTAACTCTTGGTCTGTGATCATTTAATTATATAGATTCTGAAAGCACTCCTTAGTACTTAACTCAGCTTCCTTCACTAATCAGTATGTAATTTCCAACTTAAGACATCCCACAGGATTGGAAAAGATAAGCAAAGAAGAATTCATTAACAGCCTATAATATTATGCTATGAAAACAGAAAGCAGATTTTTATGTCTCTGTGGAAAGTACATTAACAATACAATTAAATTTCTGCATTTGGTCTATAAGCAAGAAATGCAATTCACACAGGGCTGCTTTCTTTCTGAAAACACATTCTAATCATCATACCAGGAAGTCATTCCTCATCTTAACGCTGGCACATTTGATGCATTAACACAGAACATGGAGCTTACATTTCCTGCTGATCTCCTATTATGTCACTTAGTCTTCTCAGGAGATACCTGTCTTGAAAATATGGGAAAGAGAAACAAATGGAAACTTCAAAGAGAGAGGCATGTTTGTTGTGTTTTCAACCCAAGACATATACTGGATATATTGACACTAAATGAGGAACATAAAGCTTATGTCCTTCCAACTCACAGCACAAAGAAAAACAACACAAAATTAAGCAAGAAAAAAAATCCTCATATTTTAATTATAACCTTAAAAAGATAAAATAATCTTTTGAAACACTTTCTGCAAGGTCATAATGTTTAAAAAATAAATGAAATTAAGCTGCTTGAATAGCAGGAAATTCAATTTTAGATGGAATCTCTCAGCCTGATCACATCCGTCTTTCCAACAAGGATATCAATCACTGATTCTTCCTGCCTTTAGTGTTGCTTTTCTTACTTCCAGCTGCTTGCGCTGGTATAGTTAACTGAATTTCATTGCCTCTGTCTTACTTACATTTTATTCTTCAATCTTTCAAAAGCTTGTGCAAGGGCAACAACAAAAAATATTACCTTGCCCATAATATTTGTGCAGTAAACAGTCTTGGGATAGTTAAAAGTAGATGTAATGTAACAGAGAGCAAATCTCACTCCTGGAATAGGTTGCAGTTGCTCAGTCACTAAGTCATGTCCAACTCTCTGTAATCCCATGTACTGTAGCACACCAGGCTCTTCCATCATATCTTTTGCCTTTTCATACTGTTCCTGGTATTCTTGCAGCAAGAATACTGGAGTGGTTTGCCATTTCCTCCTCCAGTGGACCCAGTTTAGTCAGAACTTTTCACTATGACACATCTATTTTGGGTGGCCATGCATGGCATGGCTCCTAACTTCATTGAATTACACAAACCCCTTCACCATGAGAAGGCTGTAATTACATATTGTATCTGCTTACATTTTTTCTTTTAAAGAAATCAATTGCACATTCTATCATCAATTCATTTTCTAAATCTAGAGATTGTTGTAAATTACATGTTTTAATGTAGCTTCCTATATCTATAACTATAATCGTATTGCTGTTGATATGTATATCTCCATCTATCCCTTTATATGTAACTTTTAAACTCAAAACTTAAATTTTAAGATATTAGCATTTTTCAGCCAAGAATAACCTTGGCCACTACTGGTTTTAATTATTACTTTTGGAATAATTTCTTTTTAAGTTTTCTAACTACAACTTTATTAACATAAGCCTTCTACTAAAATGAAAAGGCACAATCTATTTTTTAAAAAAACTCCCACCACAATTTATTTCCTTATCACTGTTAGTCTGTTAGCACTGTGATAATGATTTCAACTCCCTGTATTATCCCAGACCAATTTCTGTACTTCATAATAATAGTGGTTGCAATTTCTGCCCGAGTTTTCATGGTCTAAAATAAATCAACCTGAGTTTTCAGTATTTTAATACACTTAATGATCTTTCATTATAATAGCACACATATTAAACATCACAAAATTAGAAATCAAAGGAATGTAATGAGTACAAATAATTATATTTGTTAACTTCGTTGAAATCCTTGAGTAAAATACGAAAGATAAGCCATTAAATTTTGCTTCTAATAATAATAGACTTATGGACTATAATCCATAATAGACTTATGTTCTGTATAGTAGAGGCTATGGTCTTTCCAGTGCTCATGTATGGTTGTGAGAGCTGGACCACAAAGAAGTTGAAACACCAAAGAATTGATGCCTTCGAACTGTGGTACTGGAGAAGACTCCTGAAAGTCCCTTGGACAACAAAGAGATCAAACCAGTTGATCTTAACGGAGACCAACCCTGAATATTCACTGGAACGACTGATGCTGAAGCTAAAGCTCCAGTATTTTGGTCACCTAATGGGAACAGATGATTCACTGGAAAAATCCCTGGGGAAGATCGAGGGCAGAAAGAATATAGGGCTTCAAAGCATGAGATGGCTGGACAACAGCAATGATGCAATGAACATGAACCTGGGCAAACTATGGGAGATTGTGAGAGACAAGGAGGCCTGGCATGCTGCAGTCTATGGGGTCACAAAGAATCAGACATGACTGAACAACTGAACAAAAACAACACAGTATTAACTATAACATAGATACTGTGATGTACATCAGATCTGCAGAATTTATTTTTGATTTACAGCTGTTTTTACTATCTTCCTTTTATCTATCCTATATTTCACAACTGATATCAGTTCTCAGTGTCTGCAAATAAATGAAATCATTTGGTAAAATTTATGCCTAACTGTATTCAATTCTCTTTAACTCAGCAGGCCCCAAACTGAAACCCTAATCCTATCTTCGGCAAGATTGTTATGTGTTTCTATGTTTCTTATTTCATTGAATAATCTTCCATTCACATATATGATTAAATCAGTAATTAAAAGGAATCTTTTATTCATCTATTTCCCTCAGCCACTGTATGTTCCCCTGGAGAAAGAAATGGTAACCCAATCCAGTATTGCCTGGAGATTCCCACGGACAGAGAAGCCTGGAGGGCTACAGTCCATGGAGTCACAATGAGTCAGACAGAATGACTAACACTTCACTTCACTGAATATTCAGTTAATTTTAATTTTTTAAATAATTTTACCCCCTAAATAGCTGCAAAACCTGTCTACTTTTTCTTTTCCTCATTGCCAATATCATTTCTGTTGTTCAGTCTCCAAATCATGTATGATTTTTGCAATTACATGAATTGAAGCATGTGCAGCTTCCCTGTCCTTCACTATCTCCCAGGGTTTGCTCAAACTCATCTCCATTGATTCTGTGATGGCATCCAATTATCCCAACCTCTGTTGCCCCCTTCTCCTCTTGCCCTCAATTTTTCCCAGCATCTGGGTCTTCTCCAATAAGTTCACTCTTTACATCAGGTGGACAAACTATTGGAGCTTGAGCTTCAGCATCAGTCCTTCCAGTGAATATTCAGGGTTGATTTCCCTTAGGATTGACCAGTTTGACTTCCAGTGAGTGCTATCCAAGGGACTCTCAAGATACTTCTCCAGAACCACAATTCAAAAGCATCAATTTTTTGTCCTTCAGAATTCTAACATCTATACATGATTACTGGAAAAATCATAGATTCAACTATACAGACTCTTGTCAGCAAAGTAATGTCTCTACTTTTTAATACTCTGTTTAGGTTTGTCATAGCTTTTCTTCTAAGAAGTCTTTTAATTTTGTGGTTGCAATCACCATTCACAGTGATTTTATAGCCCAATAAAATTAAATCTGCCCCTGATTCCAGTTTTCCCCCATTTGCCATGAAGTGATGGAACCAGAAGCTGTGATCTTCATTTTTTTGAATGGGGAATTTTAAGCCAGTGATATATAACAAAATATAGTTTATTTCTTGGATTATTAGCACATATTCTTAAACAGTTTTCCCTTTCTCTGTTTTGTGTCCATCCATTCATGTTTTACACTGCAGCCATTGTGGTCTTCTAAAATGCATTTTTGATCCCTCATTTCTCTCAGTGTTGTGTAAAGTTAATGACAGAATCACTAGTGTCCTAGAGCATAATTCCTTTTATATCTGTGTTTGGTCTGATCACTCTGCTGGAGAAGGGAGAGGCTACCCACTCCAGTATTCTTGGGCTTCCCTTATGGTTCAGCTGGTAAAGAATGTTCCTGCAGTGTGGGAGACCTGAGTTCAATCCCTGGGTTGGGATGATCTCCTGGCGAAGGGAAAGGCTACCCACTCCAGTACTCTGGCCTGGAGAATTCCATGAGCTGTATAGTCCATGGGGTTACAAACAGTTGGACATGACTGAGCTATTTTCACTTCACTTGATCTGACCACACCCTTATTCAAAGTTCATGTTCAAGCTATAAAGGATATCTTCCACATTCTTAGATACAACAAACCCGTATTACATTTTACTTTTACATACCCTTTTTCATCTGGAAGACATCCAAAAGAACTGATGTTTTTACTCACACAGAACCTTGTATTTATCACATGAACTATCCTTCATAACACCCATTCTGGCCACTTATTCGTGCTTCTCTCTTCTATTTAATTTATTGTGTGTTGGTGGCCTGTATATTCCAATTAATATTATGTCTGCAACATCTCTCACATCTATACATGACTACTAGAAAAACCATAGCTTTGACTCTACAGACCTTTGCTGGCAAAGTGATATCTTTGTTTTTAATATGCTGTCTAATTTTGTCAAAGCTTTCCTTGCAAGGAGAAAGTGTCTTTTAATTTCACAGGAACAACTGTGAGAATTGGACCATAGAGAAGGCTATGCACTGAATAAGTGATGCTTCCAGATTGTGGTGCTGGAGAAGACTCTTGAGAGTGCTTTGTACTGTAAGGAGATCAAACCAGTCAATCCTTAAGAAAATCATCACTGAATATTCTTTAGAAGGACTGTTGCTAAAGCTGAAGCTCCAACACTTTGACCACCTGATGTGAAGAGTTGAGTCATTGGAAAAGACTCTGATGCTGGGAACGATTGAAGGCAGGAGAAGGGGAGGACAGGATGACTTGGTTGATTAGCGTTGTTGACTCAATGGACATGAGCTTGATTAAACTCTGGGAGTTGGTGAAGGACAGGGAAGCCTGGCATGCTGTAGTCCATGGGGTTGCAAAGAGTCAGACATGACTTAGTGACTGAACAACTGTAACGTCTAATCTAGAGTTTGAAGTAATTTAAGTAGGTAACATATATCATTTAAAATGATAAGTATTACCTAAGGAAATATATGTCAAATTAAATATATACTAAAGAAGTGATAAGCATCATATACGTGTATATGTATCTACAAAAAGGACTTTTATTTTATTTACTGAAAATACTAAATAGCAACTACCTGTCAAGAAGCTACAATAAAAACTCACAGTAATCACAAAAATAGATTTTAAAAGCTTCATCTACACATTTCAGTGCTATCATCTTACAAATGCAATTTCAGTTTTATTTTTGTCTACAAGTTTTGTTTTTCTATTTGACATGTATCTTTCATATGTGAAAAGCTAATATTTATCCACCAGAGCTAACTTTAGTGCATCATTTAACTCTCTGTATCCTTCAGTTACAGTTAGAGAGTTTGTTTATTAATTTCCAGAAAGTAAAGTAGGTGGCAATATGACAATTTTAAAACAATGTATATAATTATGTTTCCCTGGGATTATAGAATTATTTTATAAAATGTAATCATTTCTCCATAAATATGACTTTAAGAGTAATAAAAATATTTTGGTCAGCCATGCAATTGAAATTAAAATGTTTATACCAAACATCATTATGTTCTCTGAAACTTATAGACACTGCAGCTGTTTTTTAAAAGTGTAACCTTGCTTTGACAATGATGATTCCAATATTAGCTGTACAATAGTGTTTGAGATCAAGAAAATGTAGAATACAGCAGTGACATAGTCTATAAGTGAGAAAAACTCACCAACATTGTCACATCAACATGAGCAGTTTTATTCATGCAAAACACCTGTGGCGGATTCATGATGATGTATGGCAAAACCAATACAATACTGTAAAGTAATTAGCCTCCAGTTAAAATAAATAAATTTATATTAAAAAAAATAAATGAGATCAACTTCATTGCTATTCCAAAAAAAAAAATAGAATTCTTATAATAGGAATAAAATTAAGTCTATTCATTTACTTACACTTGTGCAAAGGAGGAGCTGCCTGTTGCTGATGGTACTGGTGGTGTTACCGGCCCACCCCAGGAATCCCCCCAACCCCATCACCCTCTATCGGAGGTACCTCTGCAGAGGCTTTTCAGCACCCAGTTCCCTGGGAGCCATTGCTTTTAGATCTTGCTGAAAGTTCAGATCTTGCTGCAGGTTCAGATCCTGCCGGGAAAATGTCTCATGAATTTTCCTTGGCAGATGCACTATCAGAAGTTACCCTGCCAAAACCTCTGCTGTGAGTAATACAAAACCTGGCCAACCTCCTCAAGGTTGGCTGGGTTCCAATCCTTGGAATAACCCAAGTACACCACTTTCTATGTTTCTGGACTCCACCAAGTGTAGAACCATCCACTCTGCATTTTGGACCCACAGCAACAGAATATCTTCTTCTGTGCCTCCCACGAGACCACCTCCTGGATTCATGGCACCCCTTCCTCCTTCTGGGCCATCACACCCCAACCTGTGAGTCCTTATCCAGCTTTAACTGTGCCAGGCCCTGGGTTAACAGAGCCATAACCTACATGGACTTGTGTCTTTTCAAGAACTGTCAAGACAATATAGTGCACACACAGATCCAAATGTACCCGGTCCTTTAGGCCCATGGGGAACCATGTATTCTGGACTGTGGGCACTGAGAATGGGAGGGTAGTATCCTACTCCTAATATGCCACATCCATCTCCAGGGACATATTCTGATCCTCCTCCTCCCAAGCACCAGAGGCAGCACCACCTATTCCATGGGGCACTGTTCTACCAGGATCCAGGGGACCACCAATGCCATATCCTGCCCCTTCAGGATCATAGCCCTCTTCAGGACTTTATTCCATTCCCTATAATCCTTTCCAAGTGACTTCAGGACTTCTGGTGCCACTCAGATGCCTGGTGGTACCCATGGAAATGTTTAATTCATTTAACATGCATTAATATTCCCACATGGCTTCCCTGGTAGCTCAGACAGTAAAGAAACCACTTACAATGTGAGAGACATGGGTTTTATCCTTAGGTTGGGAAGATCCCCTTGAGAAGTGAATGGGCTACCCACTAGAGTATTCTGGCCTGGAGAATCCCCATGGACAGAGGAGCCTGGCAGGCTAGAGTTCATGGAGTCACAAAGAGTTGGGCACAACTGAATTACTTTCACACACACACACACACACACACACACACACACACACAATATTCCCACAGCACAACTGAAATATTGTTTCCAGTTTGGGATGGAAGATCTAAACAACAAAAACCTTAAAAAAAAAAAAAAAAAAGATGTGTGTGTTTATAAAATAAAAGTAAATTTCAAGCTTCAGGCAAATTTAGGTAAAGTATTTAAAAGGATGAAAACAAAAGTATTCCTTGTATTAAATCAGAAAAAAAATCCCCCAAGATCCCCCAAAACTTTGTAATGTAGTAAGCAGTGTCCTCAACAACATCCTTGAGGTAAACTCAGAGATGTGTTTTACTGGAATTTTGTTTGTTTGTTTGTTTTAACATTTCTCAGTAATGTTTTACAGAACCACAACAAAGCACAAAGTTAAATAATAGTAATTTCTGCCAGTCTGGCTACATATAGAGGTAGATTTTGAGAGAATCCATGTCTCTGAATGTGTAATGTTGTCCATCTTTCATGCAACTGTCCAAATGTTTCTCAGGCAAGATTTTGTTAGATCTTTAGCTGCATTAAGCTCAAGATTATACAACTCTTCTGCATCACCAGTTATGTGTAGTGTGTGTTTTACTGCCAGCCAATCTGGAGTGAAATTGACATCACAGTTGAGGACCCTGTCATGGGCAGGGTCAGAGTCTCCTTAGGGGAAAAAATCCATTTATTCTTAACAAAGTGCAAATCAGATCTCCATCCAGATTAATCAACCATCCACTTCAACTGTAAGAGAGAAAATCTTAATAAAGTGCTTTTTAAATTTCTTTTAATTAGTGTAAATATTATACACACACACACACACACACACACAGACTAACTTAAAATATATATATTGGCTTAAAATATTTTGTAAATTATGTGCCAGAATAGGGAATAAGTGAGATCATTTGGATTTATTATTCAAAAGCAGAGACATTACTTTGCTGACTAAGGTCCGTCTAGTCAAGGCTATGGTTTTTTCAATAGTCATGTATGGATGTGAGAGTTGGACTGTGAAGAAGGCTGAGCACCAAAGAATTGATACTTTTGAACTGTGGTGTTGGAGAAGACTCTTGAGAGTTCCTTGGACTGCAAGGAGATCCAACCAGTCCATTCTGAAGGAGATCAGCCCTGGGATTTCTNTAGTCAAGGCTATGGTTTTTCCAGTGGTCATGTATGGATGTGAGAGTTGGACTGTGAAGAAGGCTGAGCGCCAGAGAATTGATGCTTTTGAACTGTGGTGTTGGAGAAGACTCTTGAGAGTCCCTTGGACTGCAAGGAGATCCAACCAGTCCATTCTGAAGGAGATCAGCCCTGGGATTTCTTTGGAAGGAATGATGCTAAAGCTGAAACTCCAGTACTTTGGCCACCTCATGTGAAGAGTTGACTCATTGGAAAAGACTTTGATGCTGGGAGGGATTGGGAGCAGGAGGAGAAGGGGATGACAGAGGATGAGATGGCTGGATGGCATCACTGACTCGATGGGCGTGAGTGAGTGAACTTTGGGAATTAGTGATGGACAGGGAGGCCTGGTGTGCTGCGATTCATGGGGCCGCAAAGAATCAGACACGACTGAGTGACTGAACTGAACTATATGCTATCATAATTGGGAACAATAGAAACATTAACTGAACTTTGTACCTTCCTAGGAAGATTAAGTTGTTGAAAGGGAAGTTAAACAATAACCAACTAGAAGAGTATCAAAGAACTGACCTTAGAATAGTAAACCATACTAAATGCCCCAAGCAAGCTGAGAGTTTAAGAAACACTAACTTTTTACCAAATATTATCCTAAATGTGCTGAAAAGCTAATCTGCTATAAGGGAGTTAATAAATTCACTCCACTTCTCGCCCCAATAAGATTTCAAGATAAAATAAGAATTTCTAACACGAATTCTTGGAAAAGGAAATGACAACCCACTCCAGTATTCTTGCCTGGAGAATTCCATGGACCAAGGAGCCTGGCCAGCTACAGTCCATGGGGTCACAAAGAGTCGGACACAACTGAGCAACTAATGTACAACAATTCCAACAAAACAAAGAGTCCTTTCCATGTCTCCCTAAAGCACCAAATTCTCAATATTAGAGTCATCCTAATATTCTCAATTATTTTTAATGTTTTTAATCATATGAGGCATGGCCTTAAATCTCCCTTTCAGAACAAAGTACAAAATAAATTTTTAGAAAGAAGTAAACAAACAAATACATAAATCAATAATTGGGAGGATTTTCCACTCTTTCACCTAAAGATTTGATCCTTGTGAAACTATATCATTCTTTGGGGGAGACAGATGGTGCTTTAAGCAGTGTTCATCATTTTCACTTTAGTATAAACAAGGACTTGAGGTTTTCTTAAGAACAGATTTTGCTAGAAGATAAAAAGTGAGACTTTCTTCCTCTTTTCCTAGAGGCAGAGAAGCCAGAACATTCCTTGTTCTGATTCTGGCCCAAGAACAGGGATGCTCTGCCTTTAAAACTGAAATGCCAAAATTTCTCTCTCAAAAGTAAAATATTGATGTACACCCATCTTCTATTTCGTGAAATAGAAATCATATTTGTACCTCAAATTTAAAAGAAACTTCTCCCTCATACTCCTTTCTTATATTCAAAAGCAAATAATCAAGTTCACTGTCCTGTAGTCACATCACCTATAAGAATAAACTGTAAAAGCATCTTTGTCAAAGAGATTACAGAAAATCAGTCCCTTTATCTCGTGAAGTGTTTCTGAATTTTCTGGTCCCTTAAGCTTTCCCCTCTCCTGTGTTCAAAACATCGGATCAATAATACACGATGCTCAAGCCTTGCAATTTCAGACTCACGCCTAATACAGAGCATACAAGATGGACATTACAGCACACAATTGCGCTCTGTGGAAACTATGGCGTAATGCCCTGAAAAATAGCTTCAAGTCATAAAAACGCAGTGCACCGACCCCCCGGAAAGAATTGTGTCCACGGCCCCAGAATGATGTCTGTTGTCCAACACCCTCACTCCACGTCTGAGCCCTTTTGCTCCGTGTGGTTTTTCCCTCAGGGATCATTATTGGGTTTCATAATGATTAGTTTGTGTATGAAAAAGGAAAGCTCAAGACTATAATTTTATACATACTTAAAAAAAAACATATAAAGAAAATTCAGTAGCGAGACAAGTAATCTCCTGGAGCCTGCTGTGAGCAGGAGTATACCTGTGAGAGTGACAAGCTGATAAATGAATGTCCCAACACCCAAAGGGACAAACCGCAGAGAGGAAAGCGTTGTGTCCCCATAGCTTAGGGAGCTCTGCTCTCCTGCTCCCCGCTTCAGACATAATGAGAGCACCCACAGAGAAGCAGACAGCAGCAGGTGAAGCAAATGAGTACTGGACCATCTGAGTCGGGAATTCGGGGATAAGGAGAGGGGGAATGTTTCTTTTCATTTTGGCAGCCAGATGATGAAAGAGATACTTATCAATAAAGCCCCACGGGAAGGATAGGTAGAGGCAAAGTGGGGCTGAAACAAGGCCCAGAGGTGACCTCACAGAGAGTCTGAAGCAGGAGACAGGGCCACACTGGAAGTTAGGAAAACAGGACACCTACCCGGTGAATGAGTCTTCAGCACCACACCTGCAAAGGCTCCCTTCTCTGCAGATCCCCAAGTCCTCCCGCCTGGAGAGGCAGCATAGCCTCAAGAAGAGAAAAGCCTGGGTGACCCCTCTCGGCCTGTGGCCGGGTTCCCAACCTCCAGTATCAATGCTGATGATGGAGCTGATGGAATAACAGAAATAAAGAAATGCAATGTCCTTGAATCATCCCCAAACCATTCCCCTACCCCAGTCAGTGGAAAAATTGTCTTCCACAAAACTGGTCCCTAGTGCCAAAAAAGTTGGTGACCGCTGCTCTATGGGGCCTTGAACCAATCACTTAATAGTTCTGAACCTCAGTTTCCTCATCTGTAAAGAGGGCTAACAATAAGAGAATCAATCTAAGAAAACCCTGGAGAACAATGGTTGCCACGTAACAATCACTCAATAAACATTATATTTTATTATATTCTTATCAACTGTCACATCAACATATTACTTTTCTTTTTTTCAAAAAAAAGTGTTAAAAAAGTGTCCCCACCCCCTTCAGCTCTACCTATGATTTAATGAAAAGGAAAGGTAACTTTTTTTTTTACAATAGCATAAATTAAGAATTTATTTGATGAGTTTAACAGCAGATTAGACAAAGCAAAGGAGAATAGTGGTAAAGTGGAAAAAGAAAACAATAGAAAATATTCAGGTTAAAATATGTACCCCTCCTGTCCTATGTGCTCAGTCATGTCTAACTCTGCAACCCCATGGACTGTAGCCTGCCAGGCTCCTCTGTCCATGGAATTTTCCAAGCAAGAATACTGGAGTGGGTTTTCATTTCCTTCTCCAATGAGTGTGAACTCAGTGCAGAGTATGGAATTTTGCAGGCAAGAATACTGGAGTAGGTGAAAGGTAACTTTTTCATCCTCCCTTCCTCTAGGGGCATAAATTAAGGTGTTTCCTGCATTTTTATTTATATTCATCTCTGTGTTCCTCCATATACAAAAAGTAAATCCCTCAAAATGACAGGATAAAAATTAAGATCTGTGTGTCTTTTAGAGTAGACAGATGAGAAGGGGAGCAGTTGGGTAGCTATGCTCCTCTGGGGACAGAAATTAAAAGGGAGAAACTAAGGGGAAGGAGCCTGTGGGGAGAAAAAGGGAAATGGCAGAAAAAACTGAGTATTGCTCTCTGGATTTTAACTGGGATTCACATGTTTAGCCTATAGAGGAGACCAAGTTTTCTTGTTTGGTCATCTAACGGAGTGACTCTCAACTGAATGCAGTAGTAAGCTAAGAGCAGGGAGAAAGGAAACTGATGATATGTGCTAGACATGTGAACATCAAAGCTGAAGAAAGCAAACGCAAGAATCAACTTGTACGAGTCACACGTGTGACTTTATTGATTGTGAATGTCTATTGAAAGGGGCATATATGTAATTTTCACACACATTCTCTCAGTCAAAAGCTTTATTCTAACATGCAGGCATCATCTATAAACTGAACTAATGCAATAGCCTTCGAACTGGTCTTCATTCCACTCTTAACTGACTGGGGTCCCTTCTCTACACAGAGCTGGAGTTATCTCTGTAAAATACAAGAGGGAAAAGACCCTGATACCGGGAAAGACTGAAGGCAGGAGGAGAAGGGGATGACAGAGGATGAAGTGGTTAGAAGGCATCGCCGACTCAATGGACATGGGTTTGAGCCGGCTCTGGGAGATGGTGAAGGACAGCATGCTGTAGCCATACACAGGATGGCAATGAGTCGGACACAACTGAGCACCCGAACAACAAAACAACAACATCACTGCCTAATTAGAACCTATCACAGTTAGAATACATTCAGACTCCTTTCATGGCCTGTGAGATTCTGCATTATCTAGCCCTTGCCTTCTTTTTTTTTTAAACTTCCTTTTGTCCCCTCCCCCCGAAGTTTTCATTACAATGGTACTGTATTAACCTCTCAATTCCTCAGTTTATTCTGGCCTCAGGGCCTTTGAACTGGATACTGTCTCTCCCGGAAGCTTTTCTCTCACAACTGCTCAGGTCTTGGCTCAGATATCACCTCCTTTTCCAAACCACCTCATCTAAAGAAGAGTTTCCCAACAGTTCTCTGATACAATTGATTTCCTTATAACATTTGCCACTAGCTGAAGTTCTTATATATTTACCCACAAGCTTATTATCTTTCTTTTTATCAGAACATAGCCTCCTCAGAGCAGGGGTCTTACTTATCCTATACCTAGCCTTGTGCCTGGCATAAAGTTAGCTCCCACTAGGTTTCTGCTGAATATGTAAATGAATAATATTCAAATAGAGTCTAGATGCTAAGAGAAGGAAACTATGTTTATGAGAAACATCTCCAAGGCATTGAACAGCTCAAAAGATATTAGAAAAATTTTTCTCAAGAGTTAGACTTTCAAAAAACTTTGAGCAATGTTTATATATTCAATTGATTGATGTCATCTGTCTAGTTTCTTGTACCTGTAATTTAAGGCCTAGCCTCTTGTCAACAGTTGAAAGCCTTTTAGATCATCTATACAGAGAAGACTGGAACAGAAACTCAATAGGAAAAAATTACTCTTCAAAAGAGATAACAGTCCAGATCTGACTAGATTCTAAAAACTATTCAGAGGACCTTTGGGCTACTCTTCCAGTCTGTCTTCATAATGCTATTACTCAGACAGTCACTCAAGCTATAATAAAATTAAATACTCAAAAAGGAAAAATTATTTCAAAATAACAAAAGTCCCAATTAAAATCCTCTTTTGAAAAAAAAACATATATTTACTACTATTTTAAACTAATAGGTTATTTGAAATTGGAAAGAATGAATCACTAATCCCTATAAATTAAATTTTTTGGCACAAACATGTTATCTGTTTGACATTTTTACATATCTATATTTCATAATCAGGTCCATAACTCTTTTTCCTCATGTGAAGCTAATTCTTCTTTCAAGCTCAAATCAAACCATNTGCAACATCTCTCACATCTATACATGACTACTAGAAAAACCATAGCTTTGACTCTACAGACCTTTGCTGGCAAAGTGATATCTTTGTTTTTAATATGCTGTCTAATTTTGTCAAAGCTTTCCTTGCAAGGAGAAAGTGTCTTTTAATTTCACAGGAACAACTGTGAGAATTGGACCATAGAGAAGGCTATGCACTGAATAAGTGATGCTTCCAGATTGTGGTGCTGGAGAAGACTCTTGAGAGTGCTTTGTACTGTAAGGAGATCAAACCAGTCAATCCTTAAGAAAATCATCACTGAATATTCTTTAGAAGGACTGTTGCTAAAGCTGAAGCTCCAACACTTTGACCACCTGATGTGAAGAGTTGAGTCATTGGAAAAGACTCTGATGCTGGGAACGATTGAAGGCAGGAGAAGGGGAGGACAGGATGACTTGGTTGATTAGCGTTGTTGACTCAATGGACATGAGCTTGATTAAACTCTGGGAGTTGGTGAAGGACAGGGAAGCCTGGCATGCTGTAGTCCATGGGGTTGCAAAGAGTCAGACATGACTTAGTGACTGAACAACTGTAACGTCTAATCTAGAGTTTGAAGTAATTTAAGTAGGTAACATATATCATTTAAAATGATAAGTATTACCTAAGGAAATATATGTCAAATTAAATATATACTAAAGAAGTGATAAGCATCATACAGGTGTATATGTATCTACAAAAAGGACTTTTATTTTATTTACTGAAAATACTAAATAGCAACTACCTGTCAAGAAGCTACAATAAAAACTCACAGTAATCACAAAAATAGATTTTAAAAGCTTCATCTACACATTTCAGTGCTATCATCTTACAAATGCAATTTCAGTTTTATTTTTGTCTACAAGTTTTGTTTTTCTATTTGACATGTATCTTTCATATGTGAAAAGCTAATATTTATCCACCAGAGCTAACTTTAGTGCATCATTTAACTCTCTGTATCCTTCAGTTACAGTTAGAGAGTTTGTTTATTAATTTCCAGAAAGTAAAGTAGGTGGCAATATGACAATTTTAAAACAATGTATATAATTATGTTTCCCTGGGATTATAGAATTATTTTATAAAATGTAATCATTTCTCCATAAATATGACTTTAAGAGTAATAAAAATATTTTGGTCAGCCATGCAATTGAAATTAAAATGTTTATACCAAACATCATTATGTTCTCTGAAACTTATAGACACTGCAGCTGTTTTTTAAAAGTGTAACCTTGCTTTGACAATGATGATTCCAATATTAGCTGTACAATAGTGTTTGAGATCAAGAAAATGTAGAATACAGCAGTGACATAGTCTATAAGTGAGAAAAACTCACCAACATTGTCACATCAACATGAGCAGTTTTATTCATGCAAAACACCTGTGGCGGATTCATGATGATGTATGGCAAAACCAATACAATACTGTAAAGTAATTAGCCTCCAGTTAAAATAAATAAATTTATATTAAAAAAAATAAATGAGATCAACTTCATTGCTATTCCAAAAAAAAAAATAGAATTCTTATAATAGGAATAAAATTAAGTCTATTCATTTACTTACACTTGTGCAAAGGAGGAGCTGCCTGTTGCTGATGGTACTGGTGGTGTTACCGGCCCACCCCAGGAATCCCCCCAACCCCATCACCCTCTATCGGAGGTACCTCTGCAGAGGCTTTTCAGCACCCAGTTCCCTGGGAGCCATTGCTTTTAGATCTTGCTGAAAGTTCAGATCTTGCTGCAGGTTCAGATCCTGCCGGGAAAATGTCTCATGAATTTTCCTTGGCAGATGCACTATCAGAAGTTACCCTGCCAAAACCTCTGCTGTGAGTAATACAAAACCTGGCCAACCTCCTCAAGGTTGGCTGGGTTCCAATCCTTGGAATAACCCAAGTACACCACTTTCTATGTTTCTGGACTCCACCAAGTGTAGAACCATCCACTCTGCATTTTGGACCCACAGCAACAGAATATCTTCTTCTGTGCCTCCCACGAGACCACCTCCTGGATTCATGGCACCCCTTCCTCCTTCTGGGCCATCACACCCCAACCTGTGAGTCCTTATCCAGCTTTAACTGTGCCAGGCCCTGGGTTAACAGAGCCATAACCTACATGGACTTGTGTCTTTTCAAGAACTGTCAAGACAATATAGTGCACACACAGATCCAAATGTACCCGGTCCTTTAGGCCCATGGGGAACCATGTATTCTGGACTGTGGGCACTGAGAATGGGAGGGTAGTATCCTACTCCTAATATGCCACATCCATCTCCAGGGACATATTCTGATCCTCCTCCTCCCAAGCACCAGAGGCAGCACCACCTATTCCATGGGGCACTGTTCTACCAGGATCCAGGGGACCACCAATGCCATATCCTGCCCCTTCAGGATCATAGCCCTCTTCAGGACTTTATTCCATTCCCTATAATCCTTTCCAAGTGACTTCAGGACTTCTGGTGCCACTCAGATGCCTGGTGGTACCCATGGAAATGTTTAATTCATTTAACATGCATTAATATTCCCACATGGCTTCCCTGGTAGCTCAGACAGTAAAGAAACCACTTACAATGTGAGAGACATGGGTTTTATCCTTAGGTTGGGAAGATCCCCTTGAGAAGTGAATGGGCTACCCACTAGAGTATTCTGGCCTGGAGAATCCCCATGGACAGAGGAGCCTGGCAGGCTAGAGTTCATGGAGTCACAAAGAGTTGGGCACAACTGAATTACTTTCACACACACACACACACACACACACACACACACACACAATATTCCCACAGCACAACTGAAATATTGTTTCCAGTTTGGGATGGAAGATCTAAACAACAAAAACCTTAAAAAAAAAAAAAAAAAAGATGTGTGTGTTTATAAAATAAAAGTAAATTTCAAGCTTCAGGCAAATTTAGGTAAAGTATTTAAAAGGATGAAAACAAAAGTATTCCTTGTATTAAATCAGAAAAAAAATCCCCCAAGATCCCCCAAAACTTTGTAATGTAGTAAGCAGTGTCCTCAACAACATCCTTGAGGTAAACTCAGAGATGTGTTTTACTGGAATTTTGTTTGTTTGTTTGTTTTAACATTTCTCAGTAATGTTTTACAGAACCACAACAAAGCACAAAGTTAAATAATAGTAATTTCTGCCAGTCTGGCTACATATAGAGGTAGATTTTGAGAGAATCCATGTCTCTGAATGTGTAATGTTGTCCATCTTTCATGCAACTGTCCAAATGTTTCTCAGGCAAGATTTTGTTAGATCTTTAGCTGCATTAAGCTCAAGATTATACAACTCTTCTGCATCACCAGTTATGTGTAGTGTGTGTTTTACTGCCAGCCAATCTGGAGTGAAATTGACATCACAGTTGAGGACCCTGTCATGGGCAGGGTCAGAGTCTCCTTAGGGGAAAAAATCCATTTATTCTTAACAAAGTGCAAATCAGATCTCCATCCAGATTAATCAACCATCCACTTCAACTGTAAGAGAGAAAATCTTAATAAAGTGCTTTTTAAATTTCTTTTAATTAGTGTAAATATTATACACACACACACACACACACACACAGACTAACTTAAAATATATATATTGGCTTAAAATATTTTGTAAATTATGTGCCAGAATAGGGAATAAGTGAGATCATTTGGATTTATTATTCAAAAGCAGAGACATTACTTTGCTGACTAAGGTCCGTCTAGTCAAGGCTATGGTTTTTTCAATAGTCATGTATGGATGTGAGAGTTGGACTGTGAAGAAGGCTGAGCACCAAAGAATTGATACTTTTGAACTGTGGTGTTGGAGAAGACTCTTGAGAGTTCCTTGGACTGCAAGGAGATCCAACCAGTCCATTCTGAAGGAGATCAGCCCTGGGATTTCTTTGGACGAATGATGCTAAAGCTGAAACTCCAGTACTCTGGCCACCTCATGTGAAGAGTTGACTCATTGGAAAAGACTTTGATGCTGGGAGGGATTGGGAGCAGGAGGAGAAGGGGATGACAGAGGATGAGATGGCTGGATGGCATCACTGACTCAATGGATGCGAGTCTGAGTGAACTCTGGGAGTTGTTGATGGACAGGGAGGCCTGGCATGCTGCGATTCATGGGGTCACAAAGAGTCAGAGAAGACTGAGCGACTGAACTGAACTGGACTGAATTTTATTTTAAACCACAGCAAGCAGTTAATAATCTTCGTTTACAGAATTAAAAAAAGAGAAGAAGAATTATAAAAAATATATTTAGGTTTAGGCCTCTAAAATAATCTCAAGTTTCAGACACTGTTCAGTGTTCAATCTAAAGACGTGCTGTATTTTCTTTTTCAGTAATAGATCCTGAATTTCCAAGATAAGTTATGGCAATGTCCTTAAGAAAATTGAGTCCCACCTTCAGACCTAGAGATAAAAAGAAATTAGTTTATAGTCTAATATAATTAACTAATACATGCCAAGGCCATATAAATGCATGTATGGGATTCTCTCTGGGACTTCCAGAATTATTGCTTTTAAATAAAGTAATTAATTTGAAAATCCCTGTCTCCTGAATGCTTGCTGTGTAAGTAATAAACAGTGTTATTATTTAAGTCATTTTATAAGATATTATGAAAATTGGCGTGCTGTGATTCATGGGGTCGCAAGGAGTCAGACACGACTTAGCGACTAAACTGAACTGAACACCTCTTTTTGCTACCATTAAGGCCATTATGTCAAGAAAGAGTTATAATGTCAAACATTATATCCAATCTCTTTAAAATTTTCCCTTGATATGATGAATATATATTATTGAGAAAGATATAACGCCAAATTTTTAAAATTTTCTAGAATCCATTGCCTCAAGGCTTGACTACCTTAGCAAAAATAAAAGTTGATAATATATTTTTATAATTTCTTTAGATCCATAAACACATGTGTTAATACTGAATAGGTTAGAGTTTTCACTTATCAAAATAAAAACTGCAAATACAAAACTCATAATATATTTTTAAAAATTTAAGATTATTTTGAAATATTTTCTAGTTTAACTGTTAACATTGTTGCATGGCTTCCCTGGTGGTTCAGATGGCAAAGAATCTGCCTGCAATGTGGGACACCCAGGTTTGATCCCTAGATCAGGAAGATTCTCTGGAGAAGTGAATGGCTACCCACTCCAGTATTCTTGCTGGGAGAAATCCAAGGACAAAGGAGCCTGGCGGGCTATAGTCCATGGAGTCGCAAAGAGTTGGATATGACTGAGCAACTAACATTGTTATTGCATAGTTCAAGGAATTTTAGAACAAAAAGAATTGCCTCTGGGTAAGTAGAATATGTTTATATAGAAACATTTGAGACTATAAAATTGGGTTCCTTTAAGTCCCAAAAAACCCCAAACGTTTAAAGTGTTCTTTTTCATACTTACAGATATAGTCAGTCTGATTTTCTTATGTTTATGACAAGGTCTATTATGCTAAGGAATAGAACCATTTATTATAGACTTTATATTATGGTTTAAGTCTCTTAAAAATAAAATAGACATTATTTAAATTTTAATAAAATATAGTTAGCATCATTAAACATTCTCATTAAAACCAAATCAAATATGAAATACTTTTTAAGGGAAACAGTCAATACCATAAAATTAATAAACAGGAAATAACATTAGAAATCTAATTCCCACTCTAAATGAAGTTTGAGAAACTTTGGTTAAGGAGATGCCAAAGAGTAGAGCCAAGATTTTACTTAGAAAATATTCTGATTCAATCTCCTTATCAATTATTAGTGTGTTCAGATTTTCCATTTCTTCATGAGTTGGTCTTGGTAGGTTATAGGTAACTAGGAATTTATTCAATTCTTCTATGTCATTCAATGCGTTGGTGTCTCTTATGAGTCTCTGTGAGCCATGTGTCTTCATTCTGAATCTCAAGCAGAAGGAACAATGGCTCCCTGAAGCATGCTTTTCACCTGGCAAGCTTGAGAGAGCTGACAAAAAATTTACATATGTTTTAAAGTTTCAGCTAGAATTATACAACCATATTCCCTTACATGGCCAAGCCCATGTAACTAGCAGTAGGCATTGCAACATCACATAATTATAACATAAATAGGAAGTAAAGAGTTATGGACAATTATCTACCTGTCACAGATACTTCTTTGCTTCCAAAGGAAAACCAAGCAGGTTTATTACAGCATTCTTATGGGCCTTAGCTGAGATTATCCTAACATTGTAATGCTCCTTTATCCAAGGCCTCACATATCAAAAAGTATTATTCTAATTTTTTCCCTTTCATAAGAATATAATTCAAAACTGTGACTCTTACAGAAGTGATAAGATTGGTTAAGTGACCAACTTCACAAACAATATTTTCTCTCTCTTTTTAAAATAGCTTTGAAGTTAATATTTTGCCACAAGAATTAACCCAAACCTAATTTAGATTTTGACGTTTTATATAATGTTATAAAAACTCTTAGAGAAAGGGCCTCTGAAATATTGAATCTGAGGTAGTGATTATTCTAGTCTCTAAATCTTCCTCATGCAGATTGTTGCTGCTGCTGCTGCTGCTAAGTCGCCTCAGTCGTGTCCGACTCTGTGCGACCCCAGAGATGGCAGCCTCCCAGGCTCCCCTGTCCCTGGGATTCTCCAGGCCAGAACACTGGAGGGGGTTGCCATTTCATTCTCCGATGCATGAAAGTGAAAAGTGAAGTCGCTCAGTCGTGTCCGACTCCTAGCGACCCCATGGACTGCAGCCTACCAGGCTCCTCTGTCCATGGGATTTTCCAGGCAAGAGTACTGGAGTGGGGTGCCACTGTCTTCTCTCTGTAAAAATAGTTATGAAAAAAATTGAAATATTTCAGTGCATATATATTTTATAAACTAAGAAACATTTGTTAAAAACTGTGGCCTGATAAAATTAATTAACTATACATGTATGAAAATGTATTTCTAGATATATATTTTAGGTCTTACTAAAGTCTTTAAATTACCTTAACCTCCACAGAACAAAGGTATACCGCAGAAAGGAAGATTTATATTTATCTATGCCTACAGATAGATATAGGCCAGTAGACATCACTGATCTGGACCTATTCTTGTTTGATAGTGTTTATGGAGTTTTCTCATTTATCCTGTAATATATTTCAAAATGTGTTCAAAAATAGTTTTATTCAATATATATAACAAAGTGAGGGAGAAGCATCCCACATGTACTGTTTCCTCTGGATATAGTCTTGTATCAAAGAACAATTTCAGAGACTATGTTTAACATCTTGTTTTTCTCAAAGATGGAATAGAATTTCAAGCTAATATGTTTGAAATATAAGCTTAACAGACTCATAGCTAAAGCCAAATGCATTACTATATATTTCAACCAAAGGACAAGTCTGATATAAATTCTTGTGGACTTTATTTTCCTTAGTAAAAACTACTCTATAACTTTTCAAAGGCATTAAAATTTGTAGGAAATTACACTTGCAGAAATATTAAAGGATATTATTATCAAAAAAGCTTTTTCTCCTCCATTTTAGACAATTTTTGATTTCTATGAAGAAAAAAACCACTGACATTTGTACTGAGAAATTATATTTCAAAACCAATATAAGAAGGTTATTTTTTTTTCAAGAAGCACAATTGGAGTGATTTAGTATAAGTGTATGATAATGGTTGAAGAGGATGAAAAGTGGTCAAATATATTTGGTGGGGACAAATGAAAGATAAAGTTTGTAAAAAAAATAAAATTTTGCAATACGTATACAAGACAATAAATATAGTAGAAAAACCTAGGGAGTGAGTTAAGGATTGTCTATACATTGACAGCAGCTTCTTTTTAAAAATAGATTACTTAAAGCAATTTATTTCAGTTATGGTAAAGATAACATAAACAGAGAGACCTTTACTAACAAGATTTTGAGAAAATTTTTTTCTTAGAGAGCTATATAAAATCAATGAAGGGATGCTACTAGTGAAATTAAAGAAGATATAATAATAGTAAATAAAATAACTTTAAAACTGGCTGATTAAAATAAAATCATGTAATGAATTATTTACAGTTAGAACTTTTCAAAAGATATGTATATAGCCTGAATACAACACGGCTTATACTTAAGCCCTCTATCACTTTTCATCTGGTATCCTGAAACTAACCAGTCACTATTTTATGATTAATGACAGACAAATCACAGATTAAATAATACATGTATAAATCTAGATTGTATTTACATATATTGCATAATTCTTATGTAACCAATAAATGGCAAGAATACACAGAACTATACAAAAAAGATCTTAATAACCCAGATAACCATAATGGTGTGATCACTCACCTAGAACCAGACTGGAATGTGAGGTCAAGCAGGCCTTAGGAAACATCACTATGAGCAAAACTAGTGGAGGTGATGGAATTCCAGCAGAGCTATTTAAAAAGTGATGCTGTGAAAGTGTTGCAATCAATTTGCCAGCAAATTTGGCAAACTCAACAATGGGCACAGGACTGGAGAAGGTCAGTTTTCATTCCAATCCCAAAGAAAATCAATGCCAAGGAGTGTTCAAACTACTACACTCATCTCACACACTATGAAAGTAATGCTCAAAATTCTCCAAGCCAGGCTTTAACAGTATGGGAACCTAAACCTTCTGGATGTTCAAGCTGGATTTAGAAAAGTTAGAGGAACCAGAGATCAAATTGACATCTGTTGGATTATCAAAAAAGCAAGAGAATTCCAGAAAGATATCTACATCTGTTTCATGGACTATACCAAAGCATTTGACTATGTGGATCACAATAAACTGTGAATAATTCTTCAAGAGATGGGAATACCAGACGTGACCTGCCTCCTGTAAAATTGTTATGAAGGTCAAGAAGCAACAGTGAGAACTAGACATGGAACAACAGACTGGTTCAAATCGAGAAAGGAGTACGTCAAGGCTGTATATTGTCATCCTGCTTATTTAACTTATATGCAGAGTACATCATGAGAAGTGACAAGCTGGATGAAGCACAAGCTGGAATCAAGATTGCTTGGAGAAATATCAATAACCTCAGATATGCAGATGACACCACCCTTATGGCAGAAAGTGAAGGACTAAAGAGCCTCTTGATAAAAGTGAAAGAGGACAGTGAAAAAGGTGACTTAAAGCTCACCATTCAGAAGAGTAAGATTATGGCATCCAGTGCCATCACTTCATGGCAAATAAATGGGGAAACAATGAAAATTGTGACAGACTTTATTTTCTTGGGCTTCAAAATCACTCCAGAAGGTGGCTGCACCCAAGAAATTAAAAGACACATGCTCCTTGGAAGAAAGTCTCTGACCAACTTATGCAGCATATTAAAAACCAGAGACATTACTATGCCAACAAAGGTCCATCCAGTCAAGGCTATAGTTTTTCCAGTAGTCATGTATGGATGTGAGAGTTGAACTATAAAGAAAGTTGAGAGCCAAAGAATTGATGCTTTTGAACTGTGCTGTTGGAGAAGTCTCTTGAGAGTCCCTTGGACTACAAGGATACCCAACCAGTCCATCCTAAAGGAGATCAGTCCTGGGTGTTCATTAGAAGGACTGATGTTGAAGCTGAAACTCCAATACTTTGGCCATCTGACACGAAGAGCTGACTCATTTGAAAAGACCCTGATNGTCCCTTGGACTACAAGGATACCCAACCAGTCCATCCTAAAGGAGATCAGTCCTGGGTGTTCATTAGAAGGACTGATGTTGAAGCTGAAACTCCAATACTTTGGCCATCTGACACG
Source organism: Neotragus moschatus (assembly GCA_006410615.1). Lineage (NCBI taxonomy): Eukaryota > Metazoa > Chordata > Mammalia > Artiodactyla > Bovidae > Neotragus > Neotragus moschatus. The sequence goes on along the minus strand of SJYA01002518.1, from coordinate 96,642 downwards.
AAGAGCTGACTCATTTGAAAAGACCCTGATCCTGGCAAAGATTGTGGGCAGGAGGAGACGGGAATGACAGAGGATGAGATGCTTAGATGGCATAACAGACTTGATGTGGACAAGAGTTTGTGCAATCTCCGGGAGGTGGTGCTGGACAGGGAATCCTGGCATGCTGCAGTCGGTGGGTAGAAAAGATTTGAACACAACTGAGCAACTGAACTGAACTGATCTAAGTAGTACATAACTTCACTTCAATACATCTGAAGCAGATCAAACACTTCATTTCATAATAAACTCATATTTCGGTTTTGGTAAAGGATTCATGTGAGTGTGCTTAGTCACTCAGTCGTGTCTGACTCTTTGTGACCCCTGTATTCTAGTCCACCAGGCTCCTCTATCCATGGAATTCTCCAAGCAAGAATACTAGAGTGGGTAGCCATTTCCTTCTCCAGGAGATCTTACCCACCCAAGGATCAACCTCAGGTCTCCTGTATTATAGGTGGATTCTTTATTTTTTATTTTTTTCCATCTCAGGTGTACATGAGTTCCCAATCTTGAACCCTACCCCCCACCTCCCACCCCATATCAACTCTCTGGATCATCCNTGTCTCTTCATCTTGGTTATATTGCTGCGTTTGTTGTGGCCTTTCTATATTCTGGGAATTTGTGGAGTTCTCTTTATTATGGTATTTCCTCCCTGTAGGTGGGGTTGTATCAGTGGCTTGTCAAGGTTTCTTGGTTAGGGAGGCTTGTTATGGAGTTCTGGTGTGTGGAGCTGGATTTCTTCTCTCTTGAGCGTGGAGTATCTCTTCATGGCTTCCCCAGCAACAGGCAGACTCCACTCCCCACCCTGGAGGAAGGGCATCTTTTCACCACCACCCCTCCCAACCCTCAACATGGGACAGCTCCTCCAGGCCCTCCTGCATCAGCATAGCCACCAATCCTTGGATGCGAGTTTATCTTCCCAGTCCCCGACCCTGACCTTGGACGTGGGGCAACTCCTCTCGGCCGCGCTGAGTGCACTGGTCGTGGCAGCCACCCGTGCTGAGTGCTAATCAATCAGTGGCTCTTCCCAGCCCCCGAACCTGGCTTCAGATGTAGGATGGCTCCTCCCGGACCCAGACCTTGGCCCCGGACGAGGTGTGGCTCCTCCCGGCTGCCACCCCTGACCTCGGACACGGGGTGGCTCCTCTTAGCTGTTCCTGTGCAGTCGCAGCTTGGCACTCTCGGCCGCTGCCCCTGACCACGGAAGTGGGGTGGCTCCTCTCAGCTGTTCCTGCACTGTCACAGCCTGGGACTCTCAGCCACTGTTTCTGTCCTCCGACGTGGGGTAGCTCCTCTCGGACGTGGACGCACTGAGTGGGAAATGGGGTGGCTCTTCTTAGCTGTTCCTGAACCATCACAGCCCGGGACTCTCGGCCCCTGTCTCTGTGCTCCAACGTGGGGTAGCTCCTCTCAGCTGCGCTGAGTGCGCTGGCCCACCTGGCCATTGCCGCCACTTGCACTGAGTGCCAGGTGGATTCTTCTAGCCAGCATATGGCCATTGATCCAGTACTTGTCCCTTTTTGTGTTTCTATCATTTATTATGCACTTCTCTCAAATGTTGTCAATAGGGCATGTCATATTTTTAATTTTTTAAGCAATCAGACAAATCCTGATGTCATTTATAGGCACTGCAAATACATAAATCCTCTCACAGTAAAATTCCTTAAAGACTTGTCTTTTTTTGAAATGCTAGGTTTCTTTCTTCCCTTCTCTCTCTTTCAAAATTTATTTATTTACTTTAATTGGAGGATAATTAGTTTACAATTTTGTGATGGCCTCTGCCATACATGACCATGAATCAGCCATAGGGATACCTGTGGCCCCTCCCTTGTGAGCCCCCCCCCCACCTCCTTCTGCACTCCATCCTTCTTGGTTGTCACAGAGCTCCAGTTTGGGGTTCCCTGTATCATACATCAAATTCCCACCTGCCATATAGTTTACATGTGGTAATGTATATGTTTCAATGCTATTCTCTCAAACCATCCCACCCTCTTCTTTTTACACTGTGTCCAAAAGTCTGTTCTTTACATCTGTTTCTTCTTTTCTGCCCTGCACAAAGGATCGTGGGTATGATCTTTCTAGATTCCATATATATGAGTTAATAATTCTCTCCTGATATACTTCAATCTAGCTTTGCCCCCAACACAGCTTTTCTGAAAATGTTATTATCAGGTTCTTCATTGCCCTCCATATTGGTGAATCTAGTGGCTGTTTACCAGGCTTCAGCTTACAATAAGCGGCATTTAGAAATGACCACTTATCAGATGATCAATATTGAAATCAGATTGATTATCTGCAGCCAAAGATGGAGAAGCCCTAGACAGTCAGCCAAGAAAAGGCCAGGAGCTGACTGTGATTCAGATCATGAACTCCTTAGTGCCAATTCAGATTTAAATTGAAGAAAGTCCAGAAAACCACTAGACCATTCAGGTATGACCTAAATCAAATCCCTTACGACTATACAGTGGAAGTGCGAAATAGACTCAAGGGACTAGATCTGATAGACAGAGTGCCTGATATACTATGGACAGAGGTTCGTGACATTGTACAGGAGGCAGTGGTCAAAACCATCCCCAAGAAAAAGAAATGCAAAAGACAAAATGGTTCTTTGAGGAGGCCTTACAAATAGCTGAGAAAAGAATAGAAGCTAAGGCAAAGGAGAAAAGGAAAGATATATCCATTTGAAAGCAGAGTTCCAAAGAATATCTAGGAAAGATAAGAGAGCCTTCTTCAGTGATCAGTGCAAAGGAATAGATGAAAATAATAGAATGGAAAAGACTAGAGATCTCTTTAAGAAAATTAGAGATATCAAGGGAAAATTTCATGAAAGGATGGGAGCAATAAAGACAGAAACAATATGGACCTAACAGAAACAAGAAATATTAATAAGAGTTGTCAAGAATACACAGAATAACTATGAATAAAATGATCTTAATAATCTGGATAACCGTGATGGTGTGATCACTCACCTAGAGCCAGACATCATGGAATGAGAAGTCAAGTGGGCCATAGGAAGAATCACTACGAAAGAAGCAAATAGAGGTGATAGAATTCCAGTTGAGCTATTTCAAATCCTGAAAGATGATGCTGTGAAAGTATTGCACTCAATATTGCAGCATATATGGAAAACTTTGCAATGGGCACAGGAGTGGAAAAGGTCAGTTTTCTTTCCAATCCCAAAGAAAGGCAATGCCACAGAAAGTTCAAATACTGCACAATGACACTCATCTCACACACTAGCAAAGTAATGCTCAAAATTCTCCAAGCCAGGCTTCAAAAGTATGTGAACTATGAACTTCCAGATGTTAAAGCTAGATCTAGAAAACGGAGAGGAACCAGAGATCAAATTGCTAACATCCCTTGGATCATCAAAAGAGCAAGAGAGTTCCAGAAAAATATCTATTTTTGCTTTATTGGCTATGCCAAAGCCTTTGACTGTGTGGATCACAATAAACCGTGGAAAATTGTGAAAGAGATGGGAATACCAGACCATCTGACCTGCCTCCTGAGAAATCTGTATGCAGGTAAAGAAGTAACAGTTAGAACTGGACATGGAACAATAGACTGGTTCCAAATTAGGAAAGAAATATGTCAAAGCTGAATATTGTCATCCTGTTTATTTAACTTCTATACAGAGTACAATATGTGAAATACCAGACCGGATGAAGCACAAGCTGAGATCAAGATTGCCAGGAGAAAAGTCAACAACTTCACATATGCAGATGAAGCACTATATGGCAGAAAGTGTGGAAGAACTAAAGAGCCTCTGGTTGAAAGTGAAAGAGGATAGTGAAAAAGTTAGCTTAAAACTCAACATTAGAAAATGAAGATCATGGCATCTGGTCCCATCACCTCATGGCAAATAGATGGGGAAACAGTGGAAACAGTGTCAGACTATTTTCTTGGGTTCAAACATCACTGCAGATGGTGACTCCAGCCATGAAATTAAAAGACTCTTGCTCCTTGGAAGGAAAGCTATGATGAACCTAGACAGCATATTAAAAAGCAGACATTACTTTGCCAACAAAGATCCATCTAGTCAAAGCTATGGTTTTCCTAGTAGTCATTTATGGATGTTTGAGTTGGACTATAAAGAAAGCTGCGTGCTGAAGAATTTATACTTTTGAACTGTGGTATTTGAGAAGATCGTGAGAGTTCCTTGGCTTACAAGGAGACTCAACCAGTCCATTCTAAAGGAAATCAGTACTGAATATTCACTGAAGGACTCACTTTCTGGAATATTCAGCTGAAGCTGAAACTCCAATACTTTGGCCACTTGATGTGAAAAACTTCCTCACTAGAAAAGACCCTGATGCTGGGAAAGATTGAAGACAGGAGGAGAAGTGGACAACAGAGGATGAGATTATTGAATGGCATCACTGACTCGATGGCCATGAGTAAGCTCTGGTGGTTGGTTATAGACAGGGAAGCCTGGCATGCTTCAGTCCACAGGATCGCAAAGAGTCAGACAGGACAGAACAACTGAAGTGAACACATCTTTCTCCAGGAAACTGCTTTCACTTAAACATTTTTCAGAAGTGTTTGTTTTCTTTTCCCTGTTTCTATCTCCTTTTTTTCAACATCTTTGGATGGATGCTTGTATATCATGATGATTAATATTACAAATTTTTCCTTTTTATGTTGGAATTCTAACTCCATATCCATTTTCATTACTTTGTCATTATGCTGATGTGTTCCAAAGATGTATGCTAAAACCAACTCTCTCACCAGAACTCCAGATTCATATGTCCAATGTTCTTTCCACCAAGTTTATGTGGATAGTTGATAGGCACTCCAATCCTGCTCAGAAAAATGTTCCTATATCTGTTGAACATAATTATTCTGTTAGCTATATTCTTCCATACAACCATATTCCTTGTCTTATATATATATTTTTTCTATTAACTGATAGAGTAATTCATTGCTATTTTCTTACTATAAATTTTAAGCACTTGAATAATAGACACACAATAGGTGATTATTTGTAAAATGAATTAATGAATTTACCAATCACTTATTATGAAAACAAATTAAGTTCACATTATATTTATTGAAAGTGACAATGAAAATGAAAATTTAGAAAACTATCAACTGTTTAGAATATATTACTGTTAAATATAGTGCCTACTTTTTTAAAAAAATGTATATTATAATTTACCTTCCAAATTACATTAAGAATTATTAAACATTAAGAAAACTATAAAACATTGATGAAAGAAATCAAAGAGGACACTAATAGATGGAGAAATATACCATGTTCATGGATCGGAAGAATCAATATAGTGAAAATGAGTATACTACCCAAAGCAATCTACAGATTCAATGCAATCCTTATCAAGCTACCAGAGATATTTTTCACAGAATTAGAACAAATAATTTCAAGATTTGTATGGAAATACATAAAGCCTTGAATAGCCAAAGCAATCTTGAGAAAGAAGAATGGAACTGGAGGAATCAANTACCATGTTCATGGATTGGAAGAATCAATATAGTGAAAATGAGTATACTACCCAAAGCAATCTACAGATTCAATGCAATCCTTATCAAGCTACCAGAGATATTTTTCACAGAATTAGAACAAATAATTTCAAGATTTGTATGGAAATACATAAAGCCTTGAATAGCCAAAGCAATCTTGAGAAAGAAGAATGGAACTGGAGGAATCAACTTGCCTGACTTCAGGCTCTACTACAAAGCCACAATCATCCAGACAGTATGGTACTGGCACAAAGACAGAAATATAGATCAATGGAACAAAATAGAAATCCCAGAGATAAATCCACGCACCTATGGACACCTTATCTTTGACAAAGGAGATAAGAATATACAATGGAGTAAAGACAATCTCTTTAACAAGTGGTGCTGGGAAAACTGGTCAACCACTTGTAAAAGAATGAAACTAGAACACTTCCTAATAGCATTCACAAAAATAAACTCAAAATGGATTAAAGATCTAAATGTAAGACCAGAAACTATAAAACTCCTAGAGGAGAACATATGCAAAGCACTCTCTGACATAAATCACAGCAGGATCCTCTATGATCCACCTCCCAGAACACTGGAAATAAAAGCAAAAATAAACAAATGAGATCTAATTAAAATTAAAAGCTTCTGCACAACAAAGGAAACTCTAAGCAAGGTGAAAAGACAGCCTTCAGAATGGGAGAAAATAATAGAAAATGAAGCAACTGACAAACAATTGATCTCAAAAATATATAAGCAACTTATGCAGCTCAATTCCAGAAAAATAAATTACTCAATCAAAAAATGGGCCAAAGAACTAAATAGACATTTCTCCAAAGAAGACATACAGATGGCTAACAAACACATGAAAAGATGCACAATATCACTCATTATCAGAGAAATGCAAATCAAGATCATAATGAGGTACCATTTCACACCAGTCAGAATGGCTGTGATCCAAAAGTCCACAAGCAATAAATGCTGGAGAAGATGTGGAGACAAGGGAACACTCTTACACTGTTGGTGGGAATGCAAATTAGTACAGCCACTATTGAGAACAGTGTGGAGATTCCTTAAAAAACTGCAAATAGAACTGTCTTATGACCCAGCAATCCCACTGCTGGGCATACACACCGAGGAAACCAGAATTGAAGAGACACGGGTACCCCAATGTTCATCGCAGCACTGTTTATAATAGCCAGGACATGGAAGCAACCTAGATGTCCATCAGCAGATGAATGGATAAGAAAGCTGTTTAACACATGCACTATGGAGTATTACTCAGCCATTAAAAAGAATATATTTGAATCTGTTATAATGAGATGGATGAACCTGGAGCCAAATATACAGTATAAGTGAGCCAGAAAGAAAAACACCAATACAGTATACTAACTCATATATATGGAATTTAGAAAGATGGTAATGATAACCCTATATGCAAGACAGCAAAAGAGACACAGATATAAAGAATAGACTTTTGGACTCTGTGGGAGAGGGAGAGGGTGGGATGACTTGGGAGAATGGTATTAAAACATGTATACTATCATGTAAGAAACAACTCGTTAGTCTAGGTTCGATACAGGATACAGGATGCTTGGGGCTGATGCACTGGTATGACCCAGAGAGATGATATGGGGAGGGTGGTGGGAGGGGGGTCAGGGTTAGGAGCTCATGTACACCTGTGGTGGATTCATGTCAATGTATGGCAATACCAATACAGTATTGTAAAGTAAAAAAAATAAAATAAAATTTAAATTAAAAAAAAAAGAATTATGATTGTGGTAGTTTCCAGAAAAATGTTTATCAATATGTAATCATTTTATGTGTGTCAAGTAGAAAAACACATAAAGGACAGCAAACATATTGACGGGTAATTGAATTTAGAAATAATAGGCATTTTGGATTAACTAAATTGACAACTCAGTGCCATGAAATAACCTCCCAAAATCATATATAAAAATATCATGCCAAAGGACAAACAGGAATCCAGGTAATTTATTACTAAATGTGATGGTTTATTAAGCCTAATGGTTTATAAAACCTCATGCTTTGGGGAAATAATCCCATCATTGTATGTTCATTATAAAATAATATAGTAAAGGGTAATTTTTTTAATACCTAGAAAATAAAGTGTAATATAACTCTACTGGTGACCTTGGCAGAGACTTATTTGCCCACACATATACCCCTTCACCTGTTCCTCCTTAATAACAATAACACTGTGCTGTTGGTTGTGTCAGTTTTCCAAGTTGATAGACTATAGTTCTCAGTCTTCCCTGCCACCAGCTGTAAACTTGTGACCGATTCTGACTACAAGCAGTTGTTTAGTGGGAGTTGTAATGAGTGAGTGAGTGAAGTCACTTAGTTGTGTCCTACTCTTTGCAACCCCATGAACTGTAGCCTACCAGGCTCCTCCATCCATGGGATTTTCCAGGCAAGAGTATACAGCCTTATTACCCACCTTAAGTTTACATCTGCTTCCTCAAATGCAGAGGGAGGGATATAAGTTTCAAGTGTCATCTAGGACCTTGCAATAACTTTGAAACTAAAAGCCATGTGCTAAGACAAAGTAGAGGACAGCTAGAACCTATGTCCCTGATGATTTTGATTTTGAGAATCATCCTACCTGCCCAACTTGAGAATTCTTTCGCATGAAATCTAAAGTTTCATCTTATTTAAGCTGGAATATTTTGAGTTGCTTTTTATAGGTGGTTGATCTAATTGATCATATAAGTGAGTAAGTGATACATATTTGTTAGAAGGGAGGGGTTCTGCTCTGAAGGATTAATTACAAATCCTTTGAGAGTGTGTCCAGAATATTTTCCAATTTTTATTTTATTTCACATTTATTTAATGTTCTCACATGTGGAATAATTTCTCATCCTTTTAGAAGAATCTTACAAAAAAATGTTATTTACAGTTCTGTGTCCTAGAGTATGGTCTTCACATTTGTGTCCTAAATATCTGGTAAATGTTATTTTAGCAATTTTTGATAAAGATGAGGAAGTCATTAAGAAAAGAGACAAGAATGAATCTTAACATTTCAAACACTCTTTCAGGATACTTAGATTCCATGCTCAGTGTCTGCCTGATTCACTCAATTTCTCTTTATACACTGACACCTTTCTTTTCTTATTTTCATGTTGTTTCCTTGCTTTTGACTTCTAGTTTAGAAAGACAGCTTAATTTTCACCTTGATGAACTACCTGTGGACATTTATTTGTCTTATTTTAACATAACTTCACATGATCAAACAAGTGTTCTCCCCTACTGTGTCTTTACATAAACAATCTAGATGACAGTGCAAATAACACCACAGTGTTCCATACCAGATGGAATGAGATAACTTATTGAGTAGAAACAAGAACATTGAAAGTGAATACACACACAAAGCAGAAAACTTTTTCTTCCCGATTAGAATTTGAAATAGCAAACCTGCTTTATGATTATTGAATATATCACTTCATACAGATAACAAAAAGCACATGATGTATGTCCTGCTATTGCTACTATGGAAAAAGGGAAATAAATTTAGTTCCACTATCACTTTTTTTAATCTTAAAAGAGTTATAAATTGTTCTGAGAGCCATGAAAATCACAAACAAGTTTATTTACATTCATTATATAAACATGTACACACATGATATCATGCATTGATATTAATCTACTAAACACTTAAATTAATTTTGATTCTATAGTTTAGTAACTATTGTTAAGTTCATTCAGGCAGGTTGTGAGTACTGTGAGAAGAAAAAGATTGGGGTATAAAGTAAAGCAACTAGAGAAATTAACTCTTCACAATTCACCTTTCTTTCAACAAATATTCTTTATATACTTATGTACTGTGTGCTGTGCTTAGTCCCTCAGTTCTGTCTGAATCTTTGTAACCCCATGGACTGTAGCCCAGCAAGCTTCTTTGTCCATGAGATTCTCCAGGCAAGAATACTAGAGTGGATTGTCATGCCCTTCTCCAGGGAGGAGGCTCAAACCCAGGAATCAAACCTGTGTCTCCTGCACTGGAGGTGGATTCTTTACCAGCTGAGCTTTCAGGAAAGCCCTGGAGAAGAGAGTAGCTGTAGCAAATGAGAAGATCAAGAATTCAATGCAAATGTAAACAGAGAGGTATAAGTAGACACCAAAAGTAGATCACGGATTCAAATTTTTTTACAAAAGAACAGTGACTGCACTGAATTTAATAGAATTTCAAGTGTCAAGGTACATCAGTTGACTCTGCTTATAGTTATAGTATGTTAATACTGAAATACACTAAAAGACAATAAGTTTGAAACATTTTTATATTTTTATATTAGAAATAATTTCAAAACCTCAAAAAATGACTCTCACATTATTCTCAATATGCTCTACAAATGACATATTTGACTACCCTGGTGGCTCAGAAGGTAAAGAGTCTGTCTACAACGCAGGAGACCTGGCTTCAATCCCTGGGTCAGGAAGATCCCCTGGAGAAGGAAATGGCAATCCACTCCAGTACTATTGCCTAGAAAATCCATGGACAGAGGATCCTGGTAGGCTATAGTCCATGGGGTCGAAAAGAGTCGGACACGACTGAGCGACTTCACTCACTCACTGACTCAAAATGTATGTCACAATATGTTTCTCATGATGCCTTTTGACTTTAGGTGCTTGCAGGCATCAGTTTTTAAGTTTCAAAAGACATGAAGATTAAACTCAATTATATCAACTTTAAAAATACTGGTACAAGTAGCTAATATTGAATTACTACTTACAAAGTGCCAAGATATAAGCGAAGTGCTTTTTACATTTTTAGCTCTTTCATTTCTCACCATATTCTTATGCAGCAATTATCATAATTAACCTCATTCACAGGTAAAACAAGCTGAATGAAATGAAGTAATCTGTCTTTGTATTACTGGAGTGCAGGAGATCTTTGTTAAAACCAATGTGCTAAGCATATCATCTCTATGATAGATTATCATCATTTCAGGGGATTGAGATAGACAGAACAGGAAGAATTATCTATGCGAGATTCATCCTGATATAGTGTGAAATCTGCGCAGCAAAAAGGACCTAAATAATTTTATAATATTTATCTTTTCAATATAAATAAAATTCAAACTGTTACTGATTCACAACATGTCTGAATCAACCTTTGTTGAACATGAAGAGTATAACTGAAATGATCTCATCTAGAGATATGTCAAGATCTAAGGGGAATGCTTTTTAAGTTTTTAGCTCTTTCTGTTCTCACTACATTCTTAGGTAATTTTTATAATTAGCCTCATTCACAGGTAAAATGCATAGACTTTTCAGGGCTCTGGAGAATA
>SJYA01002518.1:30319-82901 GCA_006410615.1 Neotragus moschatus | reverse complement strand
TAAGTATTTGTGGCATTTCTTCATGAAAGTACTAGTTGTTCAGTTGTGTCCGACTCTTTACCACCCTATGGATTGTAGTCTGCGAGGCTTCTTTGTCCAAGGGATTCTCCAGGCAAGAATATTGGAATGGGTTACTATTCCCTTCTTCAGGGAATCTTCCCTACTCAGCGTTGAAACCTGGTTTCCTGCATTGCAGATGAATTCTTTATCATCTGAGCCACAATGGAAGCCCCAATTCTGCATAGAGTAAATCTATTGGGGCCATTTTTCCAATAGCATTTTCTCACATTCTGTCTCTATGTAATAGGTAATTTTTTTAATATTTTGTTTTATTGTTTTTATTATGATGATCTTTAATCACTGCTAGTTGATGTTATTACTGCTACTTTAAGACTCAATGATGATTAGCATTTTTTAGCAATAAAGTATTTTTAAATTAAAGTAAGCACATTATACTTTTAGGCATGATGATGCTGAACAATTGATAGACCATGGTATCTTGTAAACTTTTATATTCACCTTGAAACCAAAAATCTTTGTGATTCACTTTATTGTGATTCACTTTATAGAGGTGGTTTGAAACCAAACTTTAGTAATTCTGTGTTGCTCAGTCTTGTCTGACTCTTAGCGATCCCATGGACTGCCNTTAAAGTAAGCACATTATACTTTTAGGCATGATGATGCTGAACAATTGATAGACCATGGTATCTTGTAAACTTTTATATTCACCTTGAAACCAAAAATCTTTGTGATTCACTTTATTGTGATTCACTTTATAGAGGTGGTTTGAAACCAAACTTTAGTAATTCTGTGTTGCTCAGTCTTGTCTGACTCTTAGCGATCCCATGGACTGCCGCTCACCAGGCTCCTCTGTCCATGGGATTTTCCAGGCAAGAGTACTGGAGTAGGGTGCCATTGCCTTCTCCGAAAATTAAGCTACAGCTACTCCTATTAATGAAGTATTTTAAAAATATAATTTGTTTTTAACAACTATTACTTTGCTGGTAAGAAGCTAAATTTTTAATAAAAAGTATATTAACAAAATTAACTTAAAATATTGATTTATATTAAATATAGCAATCTATTTTAATTTACAATTATGCTACATATGTATTAGGTTGATATTTAAACATCCCTGTGGAAGTCCAATTTTTACTTTTTTTTAATTTAATATATGCTATAGTAATTTCTTCATATGCTTTCATATATCTATATTTTATCTTCATCTCCAAATAAATCCTATAATAGCTCTCTAGTTAGTGTGGGACATATGAACAGCTACTGTTTGTTTTTGGATGGGGAGAAAATAAAATTACTCCGGAATTTGTATTTCCAAAGCCATGCTTTGTACAATGCTTTCTGTATATGACTCATTTATTTCATCTTTTAAAATAGCTCATCGTTGCACACTTCCTCAACATGCTGCAAAATCCCGTTTCTTTCTGCATTCAAGATGTGAGGCTACCAAGTACTAGTTTGTTCTCTGTGTCCGTGCCTGCCTGTCTTTTGCTATATTCACTAGTTTGCTGCATTTTTTAGATCCCACATATAAGTGATACCATATAATATTTGTCTTTCTCTTACTGACTCATTTCACTTAGCACAGTACCCTCTAAATCCATCTAACTTGCTACAAATGGGAAAAAAGTTCTGTTTTTATTGTCAAATAATATTCCAGTGTATATAGATTTACCATATTTTCTTTTTCCATCCATCTGTTGGTAAACAGGTTGATTTCATATTTTGACAATTCTTAACTAATGCTAATATAAACATTTAGGTGCATGTATCTTTTTGAATTAGCACTTTTGTAGTAGTATTTTTTAATTAGTATGCAGATATATATCCAGGAGTAGAATTACTGAGTTGTATGGTAGTTATAGTTTTACTTTTTTGTGTAAACACCATACTGCTTTTCATAGTGGTTTTATTAGTTTACATTCCTACCAACAGTGAAGGAAATTTTCCTTTGTGTTCCCTAGTGATGGGTTCCCAGTTTGACAAGGGGGTAATATAGAAGTGAGGAAATAGAAAATATAAACTAGTAGGCTACATGGATGTATTGTAATACTTGGTGAATATAGCAAATATTTGCAATAACTGTAAATAGAGAGTAAGTTTAAAATTATACAAAAATTAAAAGAAAAACTTAATGAGGTTACTTCATATCTTTACAGCAATATATGACAGTTACTTCTTTGCACATTTAAATCTTTTTTTTTCTTTTCTATTCTGCGAACTGAAATGTTTTCTCTTAAATATTCTTCAAATTTAAGAAATAGTAAAAACATTTATAAAATAAATTTTATTGTTTTACACTTGATAGAAGGAGCTATCTTGACCATAATTGCCAACAATATCCTTTGAAATTAAATTCCTTTTGACTTTGTTTCAGTCTTTAGTCACATTTGAGTGTTTAGAAGGTAAACACCTCTTGCAGTTTGCAATGACTGTATTTTTTACCTGAAGAGCTTATTTGCATCATTTAATTATTCCTCATAGAAGCATGAGTGTATTTATAAATAGCTAGTTATCACTTTTATTTGATGAATATAAGGGAAACCTGTTTGGCTTCCTTATAGTACAGCTGACAGAGGAACATATATGAGAAAAGGTTAGTAAGACAGGATGCCATTTTCATTTGCTTTTTCACACTTTTTTTTGTTCACTAAATTAAATAACCTCAGTAGTTATTCAAAAAAAAAAAAAGCTACACCTTTACAAGATTGCAACTGATATTACTTCCACTTCCACCTGAAGGCCCCTGGCCTCACCAGCAATGATGATGGAGTTAGAACTTTAGTAGCCGAATTGGCTTCTTTCAAACTACCTATGGAGACAAGCAAACAAAAAGGCTCTAATAGTTAAAAGGATACTAGCATCACAGCAGATAAACCTATCGAAATGTATAGTTATGGGAACAAATATTAAATTTTAGGAAGTGAGAGAAAAGGAGGCATGCAATCCTTTTTTCTGCTCCTGGTTCCAATGTAAGAGCCCTGAATTCAGAGTTGTAAGTTACCTTTGATAGCTTACTGAATATATTTCAGCCTTACTTTTCTCATCTTAGTACTAAAGAAAATAACCATATTCATGCAATATAATTTTCAAAATGATAAAACATAATCTCATATGTGAAAGTAATTAAATAATGAGGTGTTCTACAAAAATTCAGCCTATAATTAATATAGATATTTATGTAGTGTTATGAATAGCCTCTATCCTCATTGTCCAGAGAAGAGATCTATAAAATCACCTGAAACACAACAGAGATGTTAAAATTAATTTAAAAGGCATTTAGCATGTAGTCATATTCATTCCCTTAAGGCTGTTTGATTAATTCCTGTGTGCCACATATCACTCTTTAAAATAATGAAATTTTCTTACCTATCTTCTGAGAATTCACTGACAAAGAGATGATTTATTCTTTGGCTTTGCACTTTAGCGTTTATTAAATTTCCTGCTATTGAGTGGATTTTGGATGCCTCTTAGTTTTAGACATGAAACATGCACAGCTTTTTTCTAAATAAAGGGTAAGCAGATTACTCAGGTGTCCAAATGATGAAGTAAATGAAACACCAGAAGATATCAGTCAGATTATATCTCAAATTTTTGCAAGTATTTCAAGCAACACGAGCTCGTAAATGGAATTCCACTCTCACGTACATACCAACATTTTCTCAGGAGAAAGACAAATTCCAATAAAAGTGCTACTAAGTCACATTATCCAATAACAACCGTGTAATTTTTCTGTGCAGAAAACAAATTACATATGAAACAGTGAAAACAAGCTATTGATATCATGTACTTAACTTTTTATTGATCACAAAGAAAATACCAATATTTGTGGCTCAGTTCAGTTCAGTCGCTCAGTCGTGTCCGACTCTTTGCGACCCCATGAATCGCAGCACGCCAGGCCTCCCTGTTCATCACCAACTCCAAGAGTTCACTCAAACTCATGTCCATGTCCATTGAGTCAGTGATGCCATCCAGCCATCTCATTCTCTGTCGTCCCCTTCTCCTCCTGCCCCCAATCCCTCCCAGCATCAGAGTCTTTTCCAATGAGTCAATTCTTCGCATAGGTGGCCAATGTATTGGGGTTTCAGCTTTAGCATCAGACCATCCAATGAAAACCCAGGACTGATCTTTTTTAGGATGGACTGACTGGATCTCCTTGCAGTCCAAGGGACTCTTCAAGAGTCTTCTCCAACACCACAGTTCAAAAGCATCAATTCTTTGGCGCTCAGCTTTCTTCACAGTCCAAATCTCACATTCATTCATGACCACTGGAAAAACCGTAGCCTTGACTAGATGGACCTTTGTTGGCAAAGTAATATCTCTGCTTTTCAATATTGCTCATAACTTTCCTTCCAAGGAATAAATGTCTTTTAATTTCATGGCTGCAGTCACCATCTGCAGTGATTTTGGGACCCCCCCCCCAAAATAAAGCTTTACACTGTTTCCACTGTTTCCCCATCTATTTCCCATGAAGTGATAGGACCAGAAGCCACAATCTTAGTTTTCTTAATGTTGAGCTTTAAGCCAACTTTTTCACTCTCCTCTTTCACTTTCAACAAGAGACTTTTTAGTTCCTCTTCACTTTCTGCCATAAGGGTGAGAGCATCTGCATATCTGAGGTTATTGATATTTCTCCCAGTAATCTTAATTCCAGCTTGTGCTTCTTCCATCCCAGCGTTTCTCATGATGTACTCTGCATAGAAGTTAAATAAGCCAGGTAACAATATACAGCCTCGATGTAGTCTTTTCCTATTTGGAACCAGTCTGTTGTTCTATGTCCAGTTCTAACTATTGCTTCCTGACCTGCATATAGGTTTCTCAAGAGGCAGGTCAGGTGGTAGTATTAGAAATTCAAATCATAGACATTTAATTTATTGTAATCAATCTGGTGTGGCAGTCTATAGTAAGGAAAGCATGTTTATAGAAGGTGAAAATGAATATTTATTAGCAACTAAATAATGAAAAATAGCAATTATTACTCTTAAGAAATATTTGGACTCTTAATATGGTGGCTACAAAAGAGATAGAAAGGCAGGAAGAAATACAGAATAGAAAATATGCTGACATTTCTATAAGTCAGTTTTAGACTATACTTTGCTTTTTAATGGGCATGTGTGGAGATGGAAAAAAAAGTCTTTACTCCAATTAGGCAAAAATAAATTTGTGCCTGTTCAGAAATGGTAGCAATACTCAGTTTTAATAGCATTGACATAATGGTGATAATTCATTGAGTATGTGGAAAACAGAATGTGAATTAGAACAGAATCTTGAAATCACATATTAAAGTTTAATAAACAAATATCAATAAAATCTTTGTAGAAATTACAATCAAAATAATAGGAGAAATAATAAAAAGCATTCAGTATTATAGATGGAAAAGCAGAAGTTTTAAGATTGTTCAGGGAACAAAATGAACCAATCTTAAATTAGCTGTAGATAGGGAAGAGGACGTTGGCTATGGCAAACAGTTAGGAAAGAATAGAGGCGCTTCCCTGGTGCCACAGACAGTAAAAGAATCTGCCTGCAATTCGGCAGATCAGGATTTGTGCCCTTAGTTGGAAAGTTCCCCTGGAGAAGGAAATGGCAATACACTCCAGTATTCTTCCCTGGCGAATTCCATGGAAAGAGCAGCTTGGACAGGCTACAGTCCATGAGATCACAAACAGTTGGACATGACTGACCAACTAAAACACACACACACACACACACACACACACACACATGCACAGTGAGTATAGAGCAGTGAATATAGTGGCTAAATGGCATATTCCTAGAGGAATTCATAACACTCTAACTAGCAGTTTTCATTCTCTGCAGATTTCAAAATGCAAATTGATTTGTTCATTTTCCTGGTGAAAAACTAGAGGGGTGAATGAAGACTTTTTCCTTTTTTTTGTAAGGTTGATGCAGAAGTTAAAGACATTATTTGTATTTAAATCAGAATGGAGAAAAGCTTCTCACCACACAACTGACTAAACTTGATTGTATCCAAGGGAAATAAGTAAGTCGAAAAATGCAAAACTGAAGATACACAAAAAGGGATAAAGAAAAATATGTGATCAAAAGCTAAAGTGGTAAGCACTAAATGTAACAATTTGATATTGGAAAGGAGAGCAAAACACAAAGTAACCAGTCCGGCAGCAAATACCCTTAGAGTTGTACTTTCCAATTGTATTCTCTTCATAACTTGAAGTAAATCATTGAGTATCTTGGGCTCTATTTCCTTATCTATGAAATATAGCTGATAAACACACATGACTGTCACAACATGGATTGAAACTACAAAGGGAATTAAAGGTTGAACAATGTTCTAGATATTATTAGTGTTATCATTTTCTGAAAAAAAAAAAAGCACTTTGGAAACTGTAAGTGAAGGGAGCAACAAAAATGTTCCATGATTTTTAATATGTAAAGATTTAGTGTACCTGGTTTAGTTAGGTTAAATTTGCATAGAACTCATGTTTGTATATTTCTTTGTTTATTTGTTATTATTGCTTGCACAACTTACTGATAGTTAGCATACTACATAATATCCCAGTAAGATAATTTTCAGTTGGGTTATCTGATTTAAATTACATCTATAGATGCACTCTTGCCAACTCTAAAACAAATTTCCCATGAAGGTACCCCAAAATTTATGAAATAAAGACTCTCTTAATTGATCTTATGCATTCATGTAATCTGAACAGTGTATAAGTAGCAATAAAAGTTGCAACAGCCCTTAGGACTTACACATGACAAGCAGTCTGTGGTAAGCAATAAAGATTCAAGGATAACAATATGAATCAGTTTTCTAACTACACTGCTCACAGTGAGAGAGCAATAGCATAGAACATATTTTTATTTGTACATGCAAAAATAGTTCCTGATAATAAAAATGTCACTATATGATATTGCAAGGAATACTTCACCCTACTGTTCCTAGAGGAATTCATAACACTCTAACTAGCAGTTTTCTTTCTCTGCAGATTTCAAAATGCAAATTGATTTGTTCATTTTCCTGGTTTAGAGAAACATAATATGCCCTGGCTGCACCCATGAGATTCTTCAGATTTCCTTTACTCAAAGCAAAGTATTTATTAATACTTATGAGTAAATACCCCCAGGGTCATACTGAAAGCACAAAGGCTCACTACGATCCACTGACCAATTTTTTAGAATCATATGGAATTTCAAATGATCAAGTTTAAGTAACATATATTTCATGTTTTAAACCAACCAAGATTATTATTATTTTTATTCCTAAACCCAAGAATTTAAGTTGTGTCATTAGCTCTTTATTCAAAAACCCTTGCATTACATTATACTCACTATTGAAGGTAATATGTATCATAAAGTATGTAAGATATAGGTAGAAAGTGTTTTAAAGATTTAAAGTCAACAAAAACTACTTTTATCACAGAAAAACTGGAAGACTCTCAGAATGAGACTATTAAAAAAAATCATTGTGTACAAACTATACATTATATACCTGGCAGGAATGTTACCAATAGTAAGATGTAAAAGTCACTTTGTACCCTATGAAGGGAGTTTGGGAAGGGAATATTATAATAAAATAAGTTCTACAATGCCCCAAATGCAAGTGATGATGTGAGAATCGAAGCAGTGCTCAAAGACAGCTGGAAAGGGGAGAATTTAGATATGGACAGATATCTGAAAGAATTCTGTGAAGGAAACATTTCTGTTCCACCAGATATTTTGTCAGGACTTCACCAGGTGACACATGGAAAGGATGAAGGCACGGGCAAACACTGCATGATGAGAAATGAGAAACTACAGGTAGTTAAATATAGTCTGTCTGAAGACAAAAATGATAGGAATGACAGGTGAGTTCAAAGCACGAATCCCTTTTGTAACATGCTAAGAAGTGAACGTTTTTTGTTTTTTGTTTTTTCACTCGGAGTGATGAGAAGCCATTTTAATATTTAAGTGTAATTTCAAGGCACTCCTCCTACAGAGATAATTCTGACAACAGAGTTGGAAAGTAGAGACAAGGAGACCAAAAGAAGGGGAAGGAAAGTATATATGGAGAAACATGGAGATGAGGGGACTCAGAACAGAACAGCCTACTGTATAAATGTGGTCTCCTTTACTTATTCATTTGATGTGTTACATAAATGATAGATAAATCTATGTGCCCTCTTCAGTTTTGGACTTGGGTAACTGGATGGATTCTCTGAAAAACACTAGGGTAGGAGTAAAGGGAGATAGATTCCCTTATGAGAAGAAAAGTGCTGTTTTACAAGTGGCTTTATTGAAACTAACTCATTGTCAAAAAATCACAGATTTCACTATCCTCCTGTCCTTAAACAGCCATACATTTAAGCATTGCAAATATGTTTAGGGATGTACAGGCTTGTGACACTTCAAGATAGCTGATGTAGGGTAAAAAGTAGAATGAGTCATCAGAGGGGTTAGAATGAATTGAGTCAAGTAACTTAAGTCTTGGAAATGGAAATTGTTATGTCTTCTGAACTGCATTTTGCACAGTTGAAGAAAACTTAGTCTCATATTTACCTAAAAGATCACAAGAGAAAATGATTGAGACAGATTCACTAGTTGTCTCTCCCACAACATCTGAGGTACTTTGGCTTCCCTGGCAACTCAAACTGTAAAGAATCCTTCTGCAATGCAGGAGACCCAGGTTCGATCCTTGATCAGGAAGATGCCCTGGAGAAGGGGATGGCTATCTACTCCAGTATTCAGCCTGGAGGAGTCCATTGACAGAGGGGCCTGGCAGGCTACAGTCCGTCGTGTCACAAAGAGTCGGACACAACTGAGCACCTAATGCTTACGATAATTTCAAAGTACTCATCTAAGCTAAGCGTTGTGCACATTTAAAAGTGAAAGAAAGTGAAAGACGCACAGTTGTGTCTGACTCTGCCACACCATGGACTGTACAGTCCATGGAATTCTCCAAGCCAGAATACTGGAGTGGGTAGCCATTCCCTTCTCCAGGGGATCTTCCCAACCTGGAAATCAAACTCAGGTCTCCCCCACTGCAGGCAGATTCTTTACCAGCTGAGTCACAAGGGAAGCCCATTTAAAATGTAGCACATTTAAAAGCTACAATTTATACCATATTTATACCATGAAAGAAAACTTGAAGTAAAAAGTTATCATTTTAAATATAAGAAAATAGAAACACAGAAGGTTTAAGTTACCTGGTTCCATTATACAGAGTAAATGATGTCTGGATCACATAACACCAATGCTTCATTCCATAGACATTGTTGTATTATTTTCTTCTTATTTGCAAATTGAATATATATTGATTATTCATTACATTAAAGGAACTATGCTGTGTCCTTAACATATTTCAACTTATTTAGTACTCTCCTTGTATTAGAGGGGAAAAACTGAGGTTCAGTGAAATTTGCCCATTTTGTATAAGAGCGTTACTTAAATACTGATCTGCTTGAAATGGAATCTTGTTCTTTTAATCACTGTTCTACATCCTTTACATATTTGTTTGTGAATAAAAATTTGCTAAATGAAAAAAAATGTGTTTTATAGTGTCTTATTTGCAGTTATTAGCTATTAAGTATTAATTAGGAAAATGATCAGGGGACGCTTCATTCATTAAGGAAAATCAAGGCTGGATAATTAGAGAGTGCTTTGGGATATTCAATAATAAGATGGCTGTCTGAGAGCCTGCAAAAAGATTAGGTACTTACAGAATATCAGAGGGCCAAACCTACTCCCTTAACTCTAAAATAATCTCCCTCTCCAGCCTTACCATGATAAGTAAAAGATCTGATTTAATCTGTTGACATGAGGCAATAGTAATCCTTGTTACTGAAATATTATCTGGAGAGTATGATACATTACAATAATTTTAGCCATTACAACTTCTCTCTAATTAATTTATGTGAGTTTTTTTTTTTTTGCCTACAAGAATCCTGAGCAAATGGACTGTAGTAATAAGACTCATATGTTGTCTGATGATAAAATGAAGCTTCTAGACAGATTTAGTGTCACTAAAAAAAGGAAGAAAAGTTTATTGCCCTAGTTTCTCTGATGCACATATAACCAAAAGCAGTGCTTCATTCGGATATGAGTTGGTTGAAATGGTTTATTTTTATTTATCCATACATAACTAAATGTATTTACAATTTCAGTGCTATTTCTATAGGTCACATACACACATTATAATAAAGTCTTCAATGGAAACCAACTATCTTTGTTTAAAACAGCCAAACTGTGTAAGCTCTGCTTTACGTCCATAGGAATTGAAGTCCAGGTTCCGAACCAAAGACATCTTTTCTGTGAAGAGACAGTTTTTCCCCACACTGCTTCTTTATCACTTTTCTGTTGTTCCTTATATTACCTATGTGCCAGCAATATTGCAAGATATGATGGTGGAAATATAAAGCCAAACCATCTGGAGTATATTTCTCAGTTCAAAATGTCCAATAGGTCAGGTTATCTACGTGTGAATTCCAAAATAAATACTCTCATGAAGTGACCAGAGTTCCTACTTTGTACTTCTACTGGTGTTAGAAAGCCTGTGTCTTATGTTTCATTCTAAAAATATCTAGAGTACTTGATAACATTACACATTATACTGGCCATATTTCTGAATGTATGTATCACTCATTTCCAAGGTCTTTCCTCCATCTTTCAGTTTCCAGATTTGTTTATTTTAAATCATTTTCATTTTTCAAGTAGGTAACTGCATAGAACAATGCAAGGTTGTGATTAGAAGATTTTAGTCAGCTTTGAATAGATTAGACAATAAAGTTATATTCCATGTTAATTTAATGTGGTAGTTTCAATGTTAACTATGGAAACAAAAGTAATATTAGAAGTTAAAGAGTGGAAAAATAACCAAGGTTCATTTTCTTGGCTCATTAATTTTGAAATGTGGTTACACTTAGATTGTTCAGGAAGATGCCTATGTTCAGCTGATGACCTTTCAAACACACAGGCAGGGACTGTTCATCTTTCTTACCTTTTATCAAAAAAGTGGTATGAATATATTATACACATTGCAAATAACATTTTTCCTTAAAATAGACCTATGAAACAGAGAAAAAAAATAAAAACTTTGCCAAACGTTGATCATGAACATTGCATCCAAAGTAATCCAAATTAAAATCAATAGGTCAAGAAGAATTTTAAGATTAGTAAGGTTTCCAAATTGCATAACAGCATTGTATGGCAACAAATTAGAAAAATCAACCATACTCCATCCAGGAAAACCAAAAGCGACTTAAATAATTCCAAAGAATGTATATGTATGTATGAATACCTAAAATGGATCAATTTACTGAAGATACATTCTAATCAAAATAAATAATTTAAATAAAATGCTTTTAAAAAGAGACAGCTTTATTTCCTTCACAGCTTGAATGCCCATATAACCAACATTTGTTAAATTCCTACATTGCCCAATTACTGTGGCAAATTCTGTGAGTGAAACTATTTAGTGAAACTAGATGATTGTCCTTCATAATTTTGATACTATTTTGGGTGAGGATATATAGGCTGCAGAGATAAAAGGCACACATGTTGAGGTAAAGCAGGAGAGGATTTTTGTGGCAAAACACAAGAAAAGTACGATAAAGAAGAAATGAACTTTGCAAAAGGAGCCTTTACTCCCAGTCATTTCCAGTCAGGAGACTGAGCTTATTACCAATTCAATTCTAGATCAACAACATCTCCATTGGAATATCAGATAATTCAGGGTTGGAATTCTGTGGCCTATAGCTTTGTCTAAATCATCATCTTTTTTAAGTAACTGAAATTCTAAATTATGTCTAGCCCTGGTATACTGCATCAAAAAAAAAAGAAAGCTGGGATTATGTAAGGGAAAATCTCGCTTATGGTTTGAGAAGACAGAGCTGTGATAGTGGCTAACATTCGTGATGACACTCATTGTTGGCAGCTTGTGTACAGCCTGCTGAGCCACAAAGGTTTGTCTGAGTGAGACAGATTATGAGAATCTCAAATTAAAGTTTAACCATTAAAAACAAATGACAGAAATTTGAAAGAAACAACCAGAACCTGAGTTTAGTAAGATACACTCTTAAAGTGTATTAAAATTGGCCTGGTAAGTGGACCAAGGAAGACTCAGGTAGACCAAGTAAATATTACAGACCAAGAGGTTCAGCCTGATTTTTCTGCAATCCCAAAAGTTGTCTTCAATATGTCGTCAGTAGATAGTAGATTTTGAGATCTATAAATTGCTGCCATATTCTTCTCCAGGTGGAGGAAAAGATCTCAAAGACTACCAAGCATATAGGCGCAAACTTGAATAATGGGTTAACATGCAGATAAGTTATTATTTTTGCAGGTACGGGTATGACTGAAACAGATGAGAACTTAGACCATATGTTTCTACCATCAGCCCATAGTTGGAGCCAGAGAACGGAAAATACAGAAATTGGAAGGAAGCACACATTTCTTTGAGTAAGCTGAGTTCCTCTGCATATCTCCTTGAAATCCCCTCAGTACTGTGGCAGGAATCTCATGGCCTATTAACTTGGAGTTTTCATAGAAATCAGACCTTCTCTTGTTTTATACCTTTATGTGCTACTTGAAGCTTATACTATCTGTCTGAATTGTCAATCTGGAGTTTGAGCCACAGTAAAGATCCCTAAAACTTATGTGTCATTATCTAAGTGTTTTAATGTTAATTTAGAGCAAATATACAAGCAAACACTGAGTGTCTAATATGGCAGTCAAAACATTGGTTAAGAATAATAATAATTCATGAATCGCTCTATATAACTACTGGCTTGAATCATATCATAGGGTTTATAGTTGTTAGCTATTTAGCCAATCAAGCCTCTCTTTTAGTTGACAATATTTAGACCAAACACAGTAGATTTCTGTGAGTTAATTGTGTGTGTGTGTATTTTTGGTTGCTAAAAAAATAATTGAGTATCTGTTCTCTTACTGTTATTAGTCTTCTAATTAAAAAACAAAAAACCTTTCTCTTTAAAATCTTAATAGTCACAGTTCTCTTTCTTACCTTTAATACTTTAGCTTATATTTTCTAAATGGCTTATCAGTCAAAATATCAACTGTCCTCCATTCCACTTTTCACTTAATTTCCTCTCCAATTGGATTATAAACCATTCTCAGCATGTGAGAAACAGGTGTGCCTTCAATATAAATACCGTGTTTTTCATTGTGCTTGGCACAAATAGGCAATCCATGGATAAAATTTTGACTGATTCAAATATCAAGTTCAATATTTCAGAAACCTTCTTCAGCTTTACAGATGTTATGACCTAATTGATCTTCCCATAGATGAATAGGGTGGCTTACTTCATGTGACATTCATTTAGATTTATATTAATACAGCCTTTAAAGTATGCAAATACGACAACCTATTAGTTATATACTATCTTTGTCTAATTCTATAAAATCACCATCTTATCTAAGGGATTATTTAAAGTAAATTTTAAATATTTAATAGTTTCATATATTAGCAAAATGTATTTTAAAAAGTATGTGAATATTTATTATGCATGATTATTTAATTCTAAAGAAAACCACATTTATTCATTTCATGGTGCAGAGATCAAAACATATGCTCCACTTCAACTAGACTGCCTTGCAATATTAACCACATAAAATGATCAGAGATTTAAATATACTCTAACACAAACTGACAATATTAATTCCAAATGCATGTGGCTTTTCTAATTAGTCATAAACTTTACTTGAATAAGCTACTGAAGCATAAAGTAAAAGAAAAGTAGTTCTTGGCAGGAAATGGAGTTTATTGCTTTAATTTACTCAAAAAAGCCATAGTACAATATGTAAATCATGAAAGTAATATAAAAAGAGAAACATACAGAATATTACTTTATGAAATTTTGTCTGTAATTGTCATAAGTAAAGAAATAAAAAATAAACTAAAAATATATAAAGCCTTTTATAGTAATTATTTTAACCTGCTGCTGCTAAGTCGCTTCAGTCGTGTCCGACTCTGTGAGATCCCAGAGACGGCAGCCCACCAGGCTCCCCCGTCCCTGGGATTCTCCAGGCAAGAACACTGGAGTCGGTTGCCATTTCCTTCTCCAATGCAGGAAAGTGAAAACTGAAAGTGAAGTCACTCAGTCGTGTCCGACTCTTCCTGACCCCATGGACTGCAGCCCATCAGGCTCCTCTGTCCATGGGATTTTCCAGGCAAGAGTACTGGAGTGGGTTGCCATTGCCTTCTCCGTATTTTAACCTAAATATCATTATTTAGCTACAAATGGACTTCTAAAAGTGTTTTTGGAATTATTTTTAAGGCTGTTTACCCAGGAGAATGTATCTTTTTATGCTGTCATTACAGTCATGTCAGACTCTTTGTGACGCCAGGGACTGTATAAGCCCATCAGGCTCCTGTGTCCATGGGATTGTCCAGACAAGAATATTGGAGTCAGTTGCCATGTCCTTCTGCATAATTTATTACAATAATGCCTTAAAAAGAAGAAATTTCTTTATGAATTGTGCTTAATATATTGAACACTTTTAACTAAGAATTAGTTTTACATAAAATATAAAATTATATATTTTTTAAACTACAATTTTTAAAATGGCCACCTGTGATAACTCCAAATTCCAGTAATACTAATGTCCTACAGAAAATAAGGTGCCTCAACAATCACGTACCATCATGCTGTTACATGGTACAGATTACATGAGAGAAATATGATCATTTTTGAGGCTCTTATGTCAGTGTGCATTTTCAGCCCTGTGTTATTTTACAGAGATGTTTTATTTTTAAACAGAAAACGAGTGAGTGAACAAATGAATGAATGAATTCCCTGGGATGTGGAAGTGTGTTTCTTACCCTCACAGCTTATTCCATTCTAGAACTTGCCAGTGTTGACCAATGAGTTCCTTCATTTTCTTGGCATGTAGTCCCCATCAGTGATAAAGATATCAAGACTTCTGGAGCACAGTCATGTCTTGTTTTTCTCTCCTTTTATATCCCCAATAAAAGGGGGATAATATTTTCTTTCTTTCTTTAATTGTGGGAAAGAGTGTCATATTGGTTTTGCTCAATGGCCTTGGAATATCAATCAGTTCAGTTCAGTTCAGTCGCTCAGTCGTGTCCAACTATTTCCAACCCCATGAATCGCAGCACATCAGGCCTCCCTGTCCATCACTAACTCCCGGAGTTCACTCAGACTCACGTCCATCGAGTCAGTGATGCCATCCAGCCATTTCATCTTCTGTCATCCCCTTCTCCTCCTGCCCCCAATCCCTCCCAGAATCACAGTCTTTTCCAATGAGTCAGCTCTTTGCATGAGGTGGCCAAAGTACTGGAGTTTCAGCTTTAGCATCATTCCTTCCAAAGAAATCCCAGGGCTGATCTCCTTCAGAATGGACTGGTTGGATCTCCTTGCAGTCCAAGGGACTCTCAAGAGTCTTCTCCAACACCAC
The DNA here is from genome assembly GCA_006410615.1 of Neotragus moschatus. Taxonomy (NCBI): domain Eukaryota; kingdom Metazoa; phylum Chordata; class Mammalia; order Artiodactyla; family Bovidae; genus Neotragus; species Neotragus moschatus. Next base: position 67,490 of record SJYA01002518.1, on the reverse strand, counting down.
AGTTCAAAAACATCAATTCTTCGGCGCTCAGCTTTCTTCACAGTCCAACATTCACATCCATACATGACCATCGGAAAAACCATAGCCTTGACTAGACGAACTTTTGTTGGCAAAGTAATGTCTCTGCTTTTCAATATGCTATCTAGGTTGGTCATAGCTTTTCTTCCAAGGAGTAAGTGTCTTTTAATTTCATGGCTGCAATTACCATCTGCAATGATTTTGGAGCCCCCAAAAAATAAAGTCTGAAACTGTTTCCATATTTTCCCCATCTATTTCCCATGAAGTGATGGGACCAGATTCCAAGATCTTCGTTTTCTGAATGTTGAGCTTTAAACCAACTTTTCCACTCTCCTCTTTTACTTTCATCAAGAGGATCCTTAGTTCATCTTCACTTTCTGCCATAAGGGTGCTGTCATCTGCATATCTGAGGTTATTGATATTTCTCCNGTTATGACCAACCTAGATAGCATATTCAAAAGCAGAGACATTACTCTGCTGACTAAGGTCCATCTAGTCAGGGCTATGTTTAGTTTATTAGCATATAATCCTGGAAAATGCACTAATCTATTTTGCTTCCTTAGGGTGGGTGGATTAATTTACTGTGGCCACTGTAACAGATTACCATAAATTTAGTGGCTTAAGGTAACCCAGATATATTATCTTTACAATTTAGAGGTCAGAAGTGGGTCTCACTGAGCTAAAATTCAAGTGTCATCAGGGTGGCTTCTGGTGGCTCTGGCGAAATTTCTTCTGGTGGCTCTGGCTTCTGGAAGTTGCCCACATTCTTTAGCTTGTGGTCCCCTTCCATCTTCAGAACCAGTAATAGCTGGTCACGTCTTTCTCATGCTGTGTCACTCTGGCCTTGACTCTCGGCTCCTTGTGTATTTAGACCCTGTGATTACACTGGGCCCATCCAGTTCATCCACTTAAAAGCTTAGGTGAGTGTAAGTTTCAACAAAGGCCAAACATTTAAAAAGTTTTCTACCATGTGTGTAACCACACATGGAGTGTAGGCTTTGAAGTCAGCAGGAACTCTACGTAGCATGTGGAGAGGAGCCTGAAATAATTTGGACGTGGAAAGGAGTCAGACTTTCAGGGAAGGCCTCCCAAAAGGACAAGTGAGCTGAAGATCAGGCTTAGAATGGATTTGAACCAAACTTGTATTCACATGAGAGATGATGGCTTTTTAAATTTGAAATAACTGACTAGTCTGTTGTGGAAATGGTTACTGGTTAAGTAACTGAAGAATCTCCGTCTTCCTGTCCCCACTATGATTACTTCATTTCATTAAAAAACCTGTATTTTATTTTTTGAAAGCATTTATATTTCATTTTTTATTTTTGTCTGGCCTCCATGGCATGTGGGATCTTAGTTCCTTGATCAGGGTTTGAACTCCTGCCCTCTGCAGTGGAGATGAGCAGTCCTAATCACTGGACTGCCATGGAGTTCCCCTAAAAAACTCAATATTTTAATATGGCTGTTCACATTTCAAGCCTCCAGTATTTGAAATATGGAGGTCAAATCTGTTTTAGGCTTTACTCAGTTGTATCCATGATTCATCCAGGCCAGGATTCTTCTGCTAATAGATACTGAAGTATTGTGCTGTGGGGAGATACTGGGTGCATGGCCTCATTTTCATCTTACTCCTAAACTAAGGTTAAATGTACCTAAAATATAAGTACCTTATACTTTTCATATTGTATTTTTTCTGCATTTTCTTTGAATTTGCTTTTATTTAAACCTACTTCTTCGTGGAATAATGTATGCTTCATATGTATAATTCACTTTGGAAATTATTTTTTCTTTTTTAATTGGAGGATAATTGGTTTATAATGTAGTATTTGCTTCTGCCATAAAACAATGCAAATCAGCCAAAATTATATATATATATATCTTCCCTCCTTCTTGAACCTCCCTCCCCACTCCCATCCCACCCCTCTAGGTTGTCACAGAGTGCCAGACTTCCCATTAGCTGTCTGTTTTACACATTATTGATTATTTTTGGCTGCACTGGGTCTTTGTTGCTTTGAGAGAGCTTTCTCTAGTTGCGGCAAGTAGGGGCTGCTCTTTATTGCGGTGCACGGACTTCCCACTGCGGTGGCTTCTCTGGTTGTGGAACTCAGGCTCTAGGTGAGCGAGCTTCAGTAGTTGTGACTCACAGGCTCTATATGGTGGGTTCAGTGCTTGTGGCACACTGGCTTAGTTGCTCCAAAGCATGTGGAATCTTCCTGGACCAGGGATGGAACCTATGTCGGGCCAGGTGGATTCTTATCCACTGTGCCACCAGGGAAGTCTCACTTTGGAAATTATTAACAGGCCCCAAATTTACACTCTTAAGTGTTGAAGGAATTCTTATCATCCCCGTGTTTGGCATTTTGGGGTTCTTCAGTGATTACCTTTGATCATATATGGCACGTTTATATAGTTCCTAGATGCTGTCAAAGATGCCACAATTTTAAGATGCACCATTATTTTACATACAGCTAAGAAAAAAAACAAAACACTGTTATTTAAACACACACTTTCCTGTGATTTATACTTATTGGAAAAGCTCTCAGACTTTAGAAAAATATTTTTTTTATCATATGTCACTCATATGTATATGTAAGTTATAAGAAGTTAGTAAAATAAATTGGTTAATTATTCCCCAAACTTCATATTGGCTCTAACTCGTGAATTACTCTTCAGGCATGACTGATGTTTGTGTTTTTCCACCCAGTATCATCTCCTGTACTGTTGAGAATGTTGGTGGTAAAAGCATTTCTTTAAAAAGTGCTTCTTATATGATATTTGTATATATATGAAATTGATAGTACTGATGAACACATTTGCAGGGCAGGAATAGAGATATAGAAAACAGACTTGTGGACACAGTGAGGGAAGGAGAGGGTGGGATGAATTGAGAGAGTAGCATTGAAACATGTATATTATCATGTATAAAATAGATAGCTAGTGGGAAGTTGCTGTATAACATAGGGAGCTCAAGCCGGTTTTCTATAACAACCTAGAGGGGTAAGATAGCATGGAGCAGTGGGCAGGAGGTTCAAGAAGGAGGGGACATATATATACTTTTGGCTGATTCACATCATTGAATGTCAGAAACCAATACAAAATTATAAAGTGATTATCATCCAATTAAAAATTTTGTAAAAAGTGCTTCTTGGTTGAATAAATGTTGCTTCCTAAGACACAGAAACTTTTAGAGCTAAGGAGTTTTAGAATTCTTTGGTTCACTCCCTGGGACCCACCCTCCATGGTGAGAGTGTGAAGTGGTGTCCTGAGCTCAGCTCTTGGCATGCCAGGCATCCATCTTCTCTCTGGCTTTCCCAGGCCAAGGGGGTAGAAACCGAAACACACTGAAGTACTTGGTGCCAAGCCAAGTAATTTTTCCTGTTTTCAACCTTGACAGTGTAGTCTGCTCATTGCGTGAATGAGTGGAAAATTTTGAGCAAGAAGTAACTTCTTGCCAGATCTATTTGAAATTCTCAAATCCACCTCTTTAATGGCATCTTTGTAGACATGTGTAATTGAGTTAGAGATGTCATAATCTAGGGAGTTTTTTCTGCCAGAAAGGAAAAAAGAATTAGCTCTCGTAAATCAGTACGTATTGGCAACTGTGGCTTGTTTTATTAAGCAAAGAGTAGCCTCTATCTTTTGCAAAATGTAATTTTTAATTTTGTCTTTCGTTGATAGAGCAATTGTAGTATGAGAAAAGACAAAAGAAACTTCCTGGTGTCCTTTATATAATTTCTCAAACAGTTGCAGGGGCTAATTGTTATTACATGAGATTTTTTTGAGGCTGTGTATTTGAACATCATGTATTTGGTCTTATGGAAAAAAAAATTTGTGAATGCTTTTGACTACAAACTACCCTGTTCCCCTTTGAATTAGGGTATATGAAAACAACTGGCACATAGCCCAAGTGCTATTTCCTTTGTGCTCCCCTATCTGTTGTTACCCTGAACATGCCTGAGGAACTGTCATTTGCTTGCTCACTGCTTGGCCACATAGGATCTGGCCAAGATCCTGTTCCCCAAGATCTCCAGTGAATTTCACTCTTGCTTGTGTTTGTCTCTTCAGAGGCATTTCCTCCTAAGGGAAGCAGATAGTTGTATCTGTCATTTGTAGTTAACTATTGAATTGTGCTGCTTCATTCTAGAATCCCTTTTCTTTAGTTTATTCTAGCCATGTTTTTCCTGCACCCATATCTACAAAGAAACATAGACTCTTGACCTGAAATTTTCTAGTTGTTTATTTTCTCTTTTTCCATTTACTTAATTATAAATGGATTCATGTCATGAATTATAATCGTTAGTTCTCATGGAGATATGATGTTGAGTTATTATCACTAAAATATTTTACTGTCGTACCTTATTTTTATTATTTGAGAAATTAAAACTGATGCTTATAGGTGTTAAATGTTTTGTGCTACCTCAAGATAGAAATCAACTTATTAACAATTACTTTCAGTTTAATTTAACCTTCAACTAGTTAAAGGTAGAAACATAACTTAACATAGGCTCAAGTTAATTTTTAAAAAATTGTAGTTGATTTACAATGTTGTTAGTTTCTGGTGTACAGCAAAGTGAATGCTATATATGTGTGTGTATATATATTCTTTTTCATACTCTTTTCCATGAGGGTTTTATAACAGGATATTGAATATAGTTCCCTATGCTATACGCAGGACCTTGTTGTTTATCTATGTCATATATATAGTAGTTCGGGTGTGTGTCTGTGCTCAGTCACTCAGTCATGTCCAACTCTTTGTGGTCCCATGGACTGTAGCCTGCCAGGCTCCTCTGTCATGGAATTTTCCAGGCAAGAATACCAGATTGTGTTGCCACTTCCTACCTCAGGGCATCTTCCTGACCCAGGGATTGAACCTGCATCTCTTATATCTCCTGCATTGGCAGGTGGATTCTTTACCTCAGTCTCCACCTGGGAAGCCCATATAGTAGTTTATGTCTGCTAATCTAAGTTAATTTTTTAATATGGAAAGTCCTGACATGTCCTATAATTTTAGGTACAGCAGCGCATATCTGATATTCAGCTTTCTTCACTAATCATTTTGATCATAAAGCCATAATTAGGTACCATTGGTGGGAGTTACTAGAAGTGAATATGTATTAATAGTACCTAGGAAGACAAATGTGCTTTGAAGAACTGTTTTTGCTATCAGTTCTGATGGCTTGCTTCAGAACCTATTTAAATACTTGTATATTTGCTATCACTATGTTTTCCATTATTAAAATATTAAATAGTATCTGTTTGACATAAATTGCCCCCTGCATTCCTTATTGGTTTAAAGTAAAATTGGTGACATATATATAATTTTTGTGGACTCTTACTATATCCTTATTAAGAAAACATGACTGAAATTGTTAGGTGGAACCAGTTGAAAACTAATGTGATTATATTTTAATTGTGAACTAGCTGATGATCTGGGAGTCTTTTTCTCATTTGGGACTTGTATACTTTTGAAGTCTCTTGTGCATTGTTCACTGTTCTGCAGAAGGTTCATGCTAGTTGCCTGAAATAGGAAGTAAAGAGTTGAGCTTCAGTAAAATGGTTTCTATTGAGCACTTATTGTATACCATTTACTTTGCAAAACATATTATGTATCAAGAGATATAGAATGGTTTCTGCACTCAAAATTATATGCTATTAATAAAAGTAAAAATATCCAGTTTGCACTGGATATTGTCCTAAGTGGTGGGGCAGAGAGGGTTGTTTGGGGTGGAGGTCAGGAAGGAACTGGTGCCCATTGTTTAGAAATGGGCAATACACAGTTGTATATTGTATTCAGTTCAGTTCAGTTGCTTAGTCGTGTCCGACTCTTTGTGACCCCATGAACCACAGCACACCAGGCCTCTCTGTCCATCACCAACTCCTGGAGTTTACCTAGATTCATGTCCGTTGGGTCGGTGATGCCATCCAACCATCTCATCCTCTGCTCTCCTCTTCTCCTCCTGCCCTCAATCTTTTCCAGCATCAGGGTCTTTTCGNCGTGTCCGACTCTTTGTGACCCCATGAACCACAGCACACCAGGCCTCTCTGTCCATCACCAACTCCTGGAGTTTACCTAGATTCATGTCCGTTGGGTCGGTGATGCCATCCAACCATCTCATCCTCTGCTCTCCTCTTCTCCTCCTGCCCTCAATCTTTTCCAGCATCAGGGTCTTTTCGAATGAGTTAGCTCTTTGCATCACGTGGCCAAAGTATTGGAGTTTCAGCTTCAACATCAGTCCTTCCAATGAACACCCAGGACTAATCTCCTTTAGGATGGACTAGTTGGATCTCCTTGGCATCCAAGGGACTCTCAAGAGTCTTCTCCAACACCACAGTTCAAAAGCATCAGTTCTTCGGCACTCAGCTTTCTTTATAGTCCAACTCTCATATCCGTACCTGATTACTAGAAAAACCATAGCCTTGACTAGATGGTCCTTTGTTGACAAAGTAATGTCTCTGCTTTCTAATATTCTGTCTAGGTTGGTCATAATTTTCCTTCCAAAGAGTAAGCGTCTTTTAATTATAGATATTGTATAGATACGATACACAGTCATGTATGTATTCTGTGCTCAATTCCTGGAACCCTAAGAACAGATGGGTATGTTGCTGTTAGGGATCTGATTTTACCAAATATTAAACAATTCTTCATAAAGTTCCAAAAATAAAGTACAGTCTTCTCTCAATTTACATGGCAGTTTTATTCTGAGAAAAGCCAATGTGTTGCTTAAATTCTTGTTTGTATATAAAGCAGAATTAGACTCAAGCTCAGGTAGCTTTACCTATATGCAGATGTAGAAAATTTGATTATAAAATTAACAGGATGTGGGGTAGATATTCAGTGTACAGGACTCTCTCCCTAATTAAGGATGTTTAACACTCTTGGTTCTGCAGTCACTGTGAAATATCTTCAATAATTTTCAGACTGCCCTCCCTTGACAGCCAGTGCCTTAGTGTAATATCAACCACTATGTAACTTCTGTATCCCAATTTTTCCATTTTGTTTAAGTATTTGGTTGTTGCTGTTTTGATGTTTAGCTGCCAAAGAGGACGTTTAAAATGTAATCCTCTAATAAGTCAAAGGTCATGTGTTCACTTCAGTTCAGTCACTCAGTCATGTCCGACTATTTGCGACCCCATGAATCGCAGCACACCATGCCTCCCTGTCCATCACCAACGCCCAGAGTTCACTCAGACTCACGCCCATCAAGTCAGTGATGCCATCCNTTGTAAGTCCTCCCCAGACCGCCATTTTGCTTTCTTGCATTTCTTTTCCATGGGGATGGTTTTGATCCCTGTCTCCTGTACAGTGTCATGAACCTCCGTACATAGTTCATCAGGCACTCTATCTATCAGATCTAGGCCCTTAAATCTATTTCTCATTTACACTGTATAATCACAAGGGATTTGATTTAAGTCATATCTGAATGGTCTAGTGATTTTTCTTACTTTCTTCCGTTTAAGTCTCAATTTGGCAATAAGGATTTCATGATCTGAGCCACAGTCAGCTCCTAGTTCTGTTTTTGTTGATTGTATAAAGCTTTTCCATCTTTGGCTGCAAAGAATATAATCAATTTGATTTTGGTGTTGACCATCTGGTGATGTCCATGTGTAGAGTCTTCAGTTGTGTTGTTGGAAGAGGGTGTTTGCTATGACCAGTGCATTTTCTTGGCAAAACTCTATTAGTCTTTGCCCTGCTTCATTCCACATTCCAAGGCCAAATTTTCCTNCAAAGAATATAATCAATTTGATTTTGGTGTTGACCATCTGGTGATGTCCATGTGTAGAGTCTTCAGTTGTGTTGTTGGAAGAGGGTGTTTGCTATGACCAGTGCATTTTCTTGGCAAAACTCTATTAGTCTTTGCCCTGCTTCATTCCACATTCCAAGGCCAAATTTTCCTGTTACTCCAGGTGTTTCTTGACTTCCTACTTTTGCATTCCAGTCCCCTACAATGAAAAGGACATCTTTTTTAGGTGTTAGTTCTACAAGATCTTGTAGGTCTTCATAGAACCGTTCAACTTCAGCTTCTTCAGCATTACTGGTTGCGGCATAAACTTGGATTACCGTGATATTGAATGGTTTGCCTTGGAGATGAACAGAGGTCATTCTGTCATTTTTGAGATTGCATCCAAGTACTGCATTTCAGACTCTTTTGTTGACCATGATGGATACTCCATTTCTTCTGAGGAATTCCTGCCCACAGTAGTAGATATAATGGTCATCTGAGTTAAATTCACCCATTCCAGTCCATTTTAGTTCTACAATGTTGACCTTCATTCTTGCCATCTCTTGTTTGACCACTTCCAATTTGCCTTGATTCATGGACCTAACATTCCATGTTCCTATGCAATATTCCTCTTTACAGCATCAGAGTTTGCTTCTATCACCAGTCACAACCACAGCTGGGTATTGTTTTTGCTTTGGCTCCATCCCTTCGTTCTTTCTGGAGTTATTTCTACACTGATCTCCAGAAGCATATTGGGCACTTACTGACCTGGAGAGTTCCCCTTTCAGTATCATATCATTTTTCCTTTTCATACTGTTCATGGGGTTCTCACAGCAAGAATACTGAAGTGGTTCACCAGTCCTTCCTCTAGTGGACCACATTGTGTCAGACCCTTCCACTATGCCTGCCCATCTTGGGTAATTCCACAGGGCATGGCTTAGTTTCATTGAGTTAGACAAGCCTGTGGTCCTAGTGTGATTAGATTGACTAGTTTTCTGTGATTCTGGCTTCAGTGTGTCTGCCCTCTGATACCATCTTGCAACACCTACCATCTTACTTGGGTTTCTCTTACCTTGGAGGTGGGGTATCTCTTCACGGCTGTTGCAGCAAAGCACAGTTGCTGCTCCTTACCTTGGATGAGGGTATTCTCCTCACAACCACCCCTTCTGACCTTGAACATGGAACAGCTCCTCTAGGCCCTCTGGTGTCTGTGCAGCCACCACTTCTTGGATGTGGGATTGCTCCTCCAGGCCACCGTCCCTGGCCTCGGGCGTGGAGCAGCTCCTCTCAGCTGTTCCTGTGCTGTCGCAGCCTGGCACTCTGGGCTGCCGCTCCTGACCTTGGACGTGGGGAAGCTCCTCTCGGCCACCGCCCCGGGCATGAGGTCCTCCTGGCTTCTGCCTCTGACCTCTGACATTGGGTAGCTCCTCTCAGCTGCGCTCTGCGCGCCCATTGCTGCCACCCACGTTCTATCAATAGTGTGCTTCATTTCCAGGCCAACACACTGAAAAGTTGGTGACAGTCCTTCACTGCCTTCTTCCCACTAATAAAGAAGGTCATGTGATCTAGACTGTCCACAAGATGATCTCAGCCTCCAGGAACATGTCTTTGAACACAGTTCCATCTGACTGTTACATGCTAAGCATGTAACATGAAAAAATTGCCTTTGTTCTTTAGGTTAGCCCCACATAGTTTAAGGTGAATTTGTTTTTCCAGTATTCCACCATAACCTATGCTAGTTTAACAATTCCCCCCTTAAAACTATATGTACAGGAACTAAATGAATCATGTTTTCTGTGCCAGAGGCCCTGACTAAAATCTCAGATATGTTAGACAGATGTTCAGTTATTTATTTATTTATCTTTAATATTTATGCTTCATATCCATAACACACCCTCAGGATTGAAGTAAAGGGCTAAGTAAAGCCTTTCACAGTAAGTAAAGGTCTGTTTGCTCAGAAACTAGTAACTATTGATAGATTTTCCAGATGCACCCTAGAGGCTTAATTCGTGTTATTGCCTTTCTTTATTTGCCTAATTCTCTGACCTTTCTTACTATGATTCAAGGTACATATGAGAGCTTCCTTGGCGGCTCAATTGGTAAAGAATCTGGCTGCAATGTAGCAGGTCGCCTACAATGCAGGAGACCTGAGTTCGATTTCTGGCTCAGGAAGATGCCCTGGAGAATAAAATGACAACCAAGTCCATTATTCTTGCCTGGAGAATCCCATGGACAGGGGAGCCTGGCAGGTGAGGGTCTATAGAGTCACAAAGAGTCAAACGCAATTTAGTGACTAAACCACCACCAAGGAACATATGACAGACATATATTTTCTAAATTAAAAGGGGAGATAATAATATACTAAATTTATTTATTTCTCAGCTTTATTGAGATATAACTGACATATAATTTTGTGTAAGTTTAAGGTGTACAATGTGCTGATTTGATACATTTGTGTATTGCAAAATGATTACTACAATAACTTTAATACCTTTATCACATCACATAAGATGTGCCTACAACCCAACCTTTCAAAGGTAATACAGGCTGACATATAAGAAATCAGGATAGTCTATTCTCCTGTAATGCTTGCTTTTTAAAAGATATTTGGTTCCGAAACAATTGATATACTAGGAAACAAGACAAACATGATTTGCATTTGAATTTTGAGTTTATTCATGCACAATTTTATCTGCAAAAAAAGTAAAGTGTACACAAATTTGAACCCACCTGAAGAGCCATAAAAATACATAAAACATACATGTGCATATACCACCAGTATTACCAGCAATCTCAGTTAAGTGCATATGATAAAAGTGCATCAACTCACATTCAGTGTTACAACTATTGGTCTAAATCAGATGACCCTCCTTCCAACACTCTAACACTACAAATGGACTATTATATTTCATTAGTTTAATTTATATGTCACTGAGGAATTTTTCAGTGTTGTGTTTCTAGTCCCCTTCTCCCAAGACATGCTGTTTTATTGTGCAATTTTGCACGACATGGTACAGTTTTTAAAAACTGAGATGTCATGCTACTGTAAAAAGACAATACTTAAAAATGAAACTGTGAGATCTGTATAAGAATGGATGCTAGCAGCCTTATCCCATACACAGTCTAAAGGGAATGTTGAAGAACGGTAAATAGAAGACTTTATAATGAATCAGGCAGTGCAACCTGAGATGATATGAGGGTGTCAGGTACGACTTCAGGAAGACAGTTCCAGAGCACAGTGGGCAGGAAAAAAAAAATAGCTCAATTTAGAATCACAAGTGAGACATTAAGGATCTCATTATACATGGTAAGAGGGTTCTCAGATCTTTCTGGTAATCAGAAACTGAAGAATGATATTCACATATATTATCCAAGCAATCCAGTGATGTCTTATCTCTTTCAGCTACACTGCAAACATGAAGAATTAATATAAAATAATTCAATATCCATTCCCTTTAGAATTTGTCAGTGCATATTTTGCAAAAATGTTTTAAAAATCTTAAAAGAGACATTTGTAAATAAAAATTCTTAATATTTGCATATATGTAAACATATATTTAGCCATAACAGTGCTAGATGCTGATTTAATAATTTTAAAATCCTCATTTAATTAATGCATGTCAGGTGAAAACAGATCTATAGTTTAGCAGCATATTTGCTAGCATTGTATTTTTACTTGTTTTCCATGTTTTTTTATCATTTCCTTCTCCTTCCCTTTTTGAGGTGGTTATCTGCTTTGGTTTATGAATTTTAAATCCCATCCTGAGTACATTCCATCACCAAATGATAACAAACATTAAAAAGAAATTCTTAGCCTTTGCCCAGGAAAATTATTTCCATAATTAATCAACTTACTGTGTATTTTTGGCTATGGATAGATCCTTAAGAATTTCTGTAATGTATAAGTCAAATCTTAGATATTAATACAGAAATATCATGTGCATTATATATATGTAGTTAAATTTGTGATTGAATTTGAACTAATACACTTCAATTTATGTATTGTGAATTACATTAAGTGTCTTGTTCACACTTTAGTTCAAAAAGTGAGGCAAAGCTTGGACTTAACATGTACAAAGAAATTAATACATGTGATATTATTGGATATCTATTAAAATCAAAAAGGGCAATATATGTGAAACAATAATATTTGAGTAGTTTTCATGTTTAACTATATAACATTAGCTTGAGTTACTGATTAGACTATTCTTTTTAAGAAAATCTTTCAATATTTATATATTACCTATTCAATAACACATACTTGTATGTCTCACATAGGCCAAGTAAGCTTCCTAGAACATAAAACATACAAAATGCCCTCAATATATATTTATGTCTATACAATAGACATACAAGTTACATTTTTTTTTCTGCTAATATCAGTAAAGTGCTATTAAGCAAAAAATATGAAGTGCTGGGAAAGATTAGGAAAGATATCACATAGGGGGTTACATTTGAGCTAAGCCTTAAAAGAGATGACATAAACCATGCAACTATACAGAACTCAAGTTTCTAAGCAGAGTAAACAACCACAGCAAAAAGCTTCAGCTGACCAATGCCTAAAGTCTTTGCAGAAAGCAAGCAGACTGGAAAAAATAAAAGATATTAACAGAAGATGAGACCAGAGTTAAAGTGTTGCCAGACTACATCTTGTAGGGTGTTGGTTAGTTTGAATTTAGGTTGCCTTTTATCACTACAATTAAGGGAGTGAGATGCAAAGCCACTGGAAAATTTTGAACATAAGATTCAAAGGATCTGACTTCAGAATTTAAAAGATCACTCTGACTGTAATGCTGAGGAAACCCTGTGGGGCAATATGACTGATTATATTTCTAGTACGATAACCTAGGGGATAGGGGTGCTTGAATTAGGATTCTATTGGTTTAGGTGTAGGATATTGTCAAAATTCAGATATTTTTGAAGGTAAATGTGAGGTGAGAGAGAAAAGGAGTCAGAAATAATTCCACAAGTTTATTATCAGAGCCACTGTAACAATGAAATTACTGTGTACCAGGCATGTGAATACTGAGGAATTAGTAATTTCAGAGAAGAAATGACAGAAGTTCCATTGTGCGCATATGGATGGAATCCAGGTCTCCTGAATTGCAGGTAGATTCTTCACCATCTGCACCACCAGGGCAGTCCCATAAATGAGTTAGGTACTATATATTTGACTGATATACTAAGAAAAGATCTCTAGTCTTTCCCACTGTATTGCTTTCCTCTATTTTTTTTTCTCATTGTTAATTGAAGAAGGCTTTCTTATCTCTCAGCCAACTCAATGGAAAATACCCTGAGGCTGGGAAATACTGAAGGCAAAAGGAGAATAGAGCAGCAGAGGATGAGGTGGTTGGATAGCATCCCCAATTCAATGGGCATGTACTTGGGAAAATTCTGGGAGATAGTGAGGGACAGGGAGGCCTGGCTGGCTGCAGTCCATGGGGTTGCAAAGAGTCAGATATAACTTAGCAACTGAACAAAGACGACAGCAAGAGAATTGTGGGGGCATTCCCAATGGATCAAAGCATAAAGAATCTGCCTCCAGTGCAGAAGACACAGGAGACTTGGGTTGGATTCCTGATTCTCGAAGATCCAAAGGGAGGAGGCATCCACTCCAGTGTTTTTGCCTAAAGAATCCCATGGATAAAGGAGCCTGGTTGGTTACAGACCATAGGGGCACAAAGAGTCTGACATGACTGAAATGACTGAGCACAAGAAGAGAAATGCAGGCATTATTGTCAATAATAAGTGGGAAAAAATATTTGTGGTAGTTGGGGAGTGGGATTGTCAAAACTGGGTTTATGAAAGATTGAGTGAAATTGATAGTCTCTCAGTTGTGTCTGACTCTGCAACTCCATGGACTATACAGTTCAGAGAATTTGCTAGGTCAGAATACTGGAGTAGGTAACCTTTCCCTTCTCTAGGGGATCTTCCCAATCCAGGGAAATCAAACCCAAGTCTCCCAATCAAACCTAGGTCTCCCACATTGCAGGTGGATTCTTTACCAGTTAAGGATTAAAATACTATTAATGACAACAGAATATGATCACTGGTTTAAGTGGCTTGAATGAAAAAACTGTGAAACATTTTAATTAAATGCAATAATTTTATTAAATATACAACATACCAGATTAAGTAACCTGCCCAAGGCCACACAATTACATCATGGTGGAGGTAGGATTTGAACCAGAAAATCTTATTCAAAATTGTAAACTCTTTACACTTGACAATACACTGGAAGAAAGGAATTAAAGGAACTGGTTGGCTATATTGAAAATATCATCTACATTACATGAGAAATCACCAAGAGTTATGTCAGAGGTATTGGAGACCATGATGGTGAAACAAATTAAAGTTAAGGAGTGAACAGTTGTGATTGGTGATCAGTTGACAATTACCATGGGCTTCCCAGGTGGCACTAATGCTATAGAACTCCTCTGCCAATGAAGGACATAAGAGACTTGGACTCGATCCATGGAGTTGGGAATACCCCCTGGAAAAGGGCATGGCAACCCATTCCAATATTCATGCCTGAAGAATCCCATGGACAGAGGAGTCTGGTGGGCTATAAGAAGGAACATCTAGGAAGAAAGGAAGGAGAAGAGTCTGGAATGAAGATGCAGAACAATGATCCTATCTTCAGACCCAACAATAAGAGATATTTTGAAAAAAAAAATAATTGACATAATGATGTTTTATAGGAGAGAAGTTCATTGAGGAAGAGACAGGTTTCAGTTATTAGCAAAGGAATAAAGAGGACCTTCAAAAAAGAAACTGAAGGTATAAGTCACCTGATTATAAATTCAGAGAGAATAGCATAAAAGATTTAAATGTGGAAGAGTTGGATACAGTATCAGAAAAAGGAATGTACAAAGGTGAACAGATGTAATAATGTTTTATAGAATCTTAGATAAATTGTAAGTGCTTCAGTTGTCAACAAAAACACACAATATTGCAACTTGATTCTTCTACTCTCACATAAGGGAATTGCAAAATAATAATAATAATCATAGTTATAATAATATATTCATGGAAGCAATGTGATTTTTACAATATGAGATTGGTTACATGGAGTGATTTACTCATATATTGAAGTACTATGTAATACTTAAATTCTCACTTAAAATATTTAATGAAATAGAAATATATTCATGGTACAATAACAAATATTTAAATTCAATTTTGATTGTGCCATAGAGTCATAAAATTTAATAATAAAAAATATATATAGGCATTAATATGTATGACTATATATAATAAGTAAATGAATTAATGATAGTTTTCTGTCAATTCCAAATTTTTACAGCTAACTTGTATTTTATGGTAACAAGAAGAAACATTTTTAAAGGCAACACTAGGAATCACAGAATATAAAATGAAATGTAAAGCATCCTAGAGGGAATACTACGTGGCATTGCAAAGTAAGACATTCCTATTCTATTTTTCTCCTCTTACAATTTCACTGGAACAAAGATCAATTCATGCTCAGTCAGCCATGGCTCTATGTGAGTTGAAATGATGAAAAATACACTTATGGAATGTACTCTAGAAGCAAACAATAAAACAAGATGGAGTTTAGTATGTGCTATTTTACAATAATGGATCATTTTAGAAAAAAAAATGTATTCTATGTATATTTGAATTAGGTCATGAATTAAAATCGAGTATATTTCTATATTAATTGAAGAATGTTCACTGTGATATAAGCAGCTGATACTACTAGCACCCAGAGACATGAGGTAACTTGCATTATCCTTTGAGATGGAGTGGATACTCACTGCAGTTCTCCATATTTTAAAAGGAACTCCATGTTCCTTTTAAACTTACTCAGTTTTAAATCCTGAATAAAGCACCACAAATTAGAATAGAATGGAATATAATCAAATGTGTGTGCGTGTTTGCACTGAGTCGTGCCTGAATTTTTGTGATCCCATAAACTATAGCCCTCCAGTCTCCTGTGATCCTGGGATTTCTCAGGCAAGAATGCTGGAATCTGTTTCCATTTCCTACTTCAGAGGATCTTCCTGACTCAGGGATTGAACCCAGGTCTCCTACGTTGGTAGGTAGATCCTTTACCATTAGTGCCACCTGGGAACCCCATAGAGTAGAACAGAGTATTATAGAACAGAATAAAATAGAATAGGATAAGATAGGATAAAGATTAAAAACAAAGTTATGTCAATTCTCTCGTGCTTTTTTGTGCCTTAGATTTTCTCAAGACAGAGTTTAATGAGGCTAACAGTTGGCCTAGAAACATTTGTGGTGGATGCTGGAGGGGCCAGGCTCTTTCACGTTCCTGCTTGCTGATCCACACCTACAGGAAGGTTGACAGTGAGGCCAAGATCAAGCAGGGTTCTTGTGCTCAATAATTTTGATCTTCATCCTGCTGGGAGCCCAGGTGGTGACCTCCTTCTGCATCCTGGAGGCAATGCATGGGCGCATGGTGGTCTTATCAGACAGCATCATGCTGGCATAGACGACGCTGTGAATGTCCACATCAAATGTGGCAGCAGTCCTTAGGAGTGAACACCCCCAAAGTTCTACCAGGTAGCCAAGAACTTTGATTGTACATTGTTCTTTTTTATAATAGTTATTCCAAATATTGTGAGCTGCATTGTCACAGGAAGCCCCTTGCCTTTCCTAAAAGCCACTCTGCTTCTCTTTAGAAGGGCCAGTCCTTGCCTGAGTTCAAACATGTAAGGGTGGTTTCATTGCTTTAGTGTAAATTATATAATTTAAAAAAAAATCTTGGCCTTAATATTTTTACTCTTTTTGTTTCTTTTGTGTTGAATAGCCAGCCATCATGGCTCCCCTTGCTCATCTCCAACTTGAGATAGAGGAAGACTGTTGGTACCCCTGGGAGCATGTGAGGCTCAGAGGCAGCCAGAGCTCAACTGTGCACTAACTTGAGACCAGTTCAATGAAGGGTGTACCCTAAAGAAAACAGAAAGAAAATAGTTTTTAAAAAATAAATAAAAGGAGCTCCCTGTACTGCCTACAATGCTGCGCAGACCAGGTTCAGCTTCTTTACTCCCACAATCTTGGAATAAAATCACCCCGGGAAACACCTTCATGGTATATGACATGCCCCATTCTAATGCTGAGCATTTAAGGACAAGATGAGGGCAGGGAAAAATAATTCTTCATGGGAGAAGACATTAGTTTGATAGATATAGAAAAGTAAGAACTAGTGCAGAGAGAGGACTTTTTCCCCCTCTCACAGATTCAAAGAAAAAGCAATAAGGTACCAAAACAGTTTTGCCTCTGTTGGAATAAAGCATCATGCCATGTGTTTCATAAAAATAATAACTATGAATAACTATGACCCAAAAGCTGCTAACAGTGTTAGCATCCAAGTTCTTGGTTGTGTTTGTTCATGGTACCTTTTGTATAAATGGTAAGAAAGTTGTTTCAATAGCATGAGTATTTTATAAATGAGGTCTAAATGACATTGGTATTTAATGCTATGATAATTGTGGGGAGGCTACTGAAACAAGAGTTCAAACAGAAGACAAACCCTCACTCATGTTACACACTCTTTAGATGCAACCTTTGCCCAGCTTCCAATTTAAAGGGTCAAAATTACTTTTGCCCTATAGTAGAAGTGTTTCTGTTTCTTCGACTGAAATCAATTACTCTTGGCATGGAGTAATTAAATGAACTAATTAGATGTTGATTCAAATTAGGACCACACTTCTTTCAAACATTTTTGCATGAAGCTTTGCCTATCAACTCTTTGTTGTTAGCATTTTTTTTTTCTGCTTCTGTTCTGGATGCTTTTTGAAAAATAATTGTTATAGGAGAAAATTATTACTAAATCTTTTAATTTTTATTCTTACTCCAGGAAGCTGAGAGGTTTTCTATATATATATGAATTCACACACACACAAAAGGACCTGGCACATTGTGTCTGATGTCAACTTTAGTACTCAGGTTAATTCCATTTCAATTATTTTAGTGCATATCATGCTGTAAAGGGATTTCAACTTCAATTACCTCGTTCTCTGGCTTATTGTATGACATATATTTTTTTTTACAATATTTTTGTATTCATTTATTCTTTTCTTAAATTCTTATCTGAATTGATATAGCGGTTCTGCCTCTCTAAGATTTTGAAGTCTAATACTGTCAGGTAGAAAACCAAATCAAATTATATCAAATCACAATAAAGAACAAGGCTGAGACCATCTCCCTAGAGTAAATATGCATTGTTGTATGTGATTCAAGGAATTACAGGGGTTTATTATGTTTTGCAATTCCATTATGTTTAAATGCATATGGATATGTTTGTCTCATAGTAAATTTATCTTTCTCCTCCCTTCAAAGATAAATTATCCTTTCATCTGAAAGCAAAGTTGATAAAGACAAATTCGTAGAGTATGACACTCATCTCTCTGCACCATCAATTTAAAATTTGATCCATACCCACAGCCTTTAGTTTAAAACTACACTATGCTGACCTAAGGAAATACTGCTTCCAGATCTCACCCGTGTGGCTGTGTAGATACGTGAATATACTTCAAATGTAGGAGCTGGTGATCATAATGTTCTAAAAACATAATATGAGCACAATTCAATGCAGCATCCCTTTAGTACAAACTCTTGTGCTCCTATCCATTTGTGGACAATTCAATAGCCTTGGAACATTCTCCAGTTTACTATGCACTTAAGCAGATCTATTATCTCCTATTCACTTCGAAACATGAAATGTTATTTCTCACATAATCAGATATGTATCATAATGTTAGCTACCATTTTTTACCTTCTTTCTCAACTATACTTCTTTTAGGCCACAATTATGTAGAAAAAGAATTTTATATTCATTTTAGATGGTATACATTGGTTTAAATAAACAACAGAAATAAAACTTAAGAAAACAGAAGTCAATATAAGGGTCTGCTGCTGCTGCTGCTGCTAAGTTGCTTCAGTTGTGTCCGACTCTGTGTGACCCCATAGACCGCAGCCCACAAGGCTCCACCATCCCTGGGATTCTCCAGGCAAGAATACTGGAGTGGTTTGCCATTTCCTTCTCCAGAATGAAAGGGTCAGAACATCAGAATTCAAAGAGATCATGGTGGTGACAAAAGCTTAAGCAGTATTATCTGAAAAACTATTTTCAGAGAGCTAAAGTTAGCATTAGTCAGCTCCAGGATCTCTTTTTTTTTAGGGTATCACTGATCCAAATTTTAAATACTGGGGAGAAAGAAACTGCTCAGTTTCATTCAAGTATTTACTTCTGATCAAACTTTGATAGTCAGGAGGGCTTCGGTCACATATTAATAGCACATATGTGGCCATAAATAAGTCTACTGCAAGAGCCTCTGGGTCTAACTTAAGCCAGAGTTCCCAAGAAGTATCTTTCTCTAACATTATAGACAAGCGCCAATAGGTTGCAAACCACTACCGCTTATGACAGTGTTGTTGTTTGCTGTTTAGTTGCTAAGTCCTGTCTGACTCTTTGTGACTCTGTGGACTGTAGCCTGCCAGGCTTCTCTGTCCATATGATTTCCAAGCAAGATTACTTGGGAAATGAATGGAGTCGGCATTTCCTCCTCTGGGGATCTTCCTGACTCAGGGACTGAACCCACATCTCCTGCTTTGGCCTGCTGAGCCATCAGGGAATGCCTGATATATTAATAGTATGTTTAGTTAAATATTATGTGAGCAGTAATAAGGTAAAATACATTTCTATGTCATTTACTAATTTTAACTGAGGATTTTTAATAAATATCTCACTAATCATTGGTCTATGGGAATTTTTCCAATGCTATCAGAACCTCAGAAATGTTTTCTTGCACCCATTTCCATCCCACTTTGACATAAAACCTAGGGTAAAGCTCAGTTTAACTTCCATACTTTTTATTTATTAATTTATTTACTGAGGAATTTCTCCTAATCTCTAATAAATAAACATTTATTAGGACTAGAATCATAACTCCAACTCAGGCAAAGACTTTATGCAACAGAACACTTGAACAAATATTAAGGAAACCAAAACTGAAGGAAATTTCTGGGTCAACCAGAAGATAATTTGTAGAATGTGTCTAATTTTATTAGGTTAAACCAACTCAAAAGACTTTAGATACTTTCAATGACTAGAGCAGGAAATTCATAGTTGAAACTCGAAGTAGGAAATGAATTTGTGAGGAAGAAAACCAAATAAAGGGGAATAGAAATATGGTGGGTTTCATTTCTTTTTTTGCTTTTTGTTTTCTCAATGACCATTAGCAGGATGAAACCTACATCTTTAAATACTGTTGATAACTATGGCACAGGATTCCTTATCCCTAACAAGAGATCTGAGAACTCAGGTCTTCTAAAGAAAAATAAAAATGAATACTAACTTTGAGAAAGGTTGTGTTTTGGTGTGTGTGTGTGTGTGTTTAATCATGTAGTATTGCTTATACTTCAAAGCCTAGGAGTTCTGTATGCTTGTTTTGTTCCTTTTTGCTGGCTGACAAATATAAAACCTTTCACTAAATTCTGGAAGCCTATTTTTTTTTTTATGTTGTATTCTACAGTAGTGATTAGCTGGACTGGAAGAAGCACAAGCTGGAATCAAGATTGCTGAGAAAAATATCAATAACCTCAGATATGCAGATGACACCACCCTTATGGCAGAAAGTGAAGAGGAACTAAAAAGCCTGTTGATGAAAGTCAAAGAGGAGAGTGGAAAAGCTGGCTTACAGAAAACTAAGATCATGGCACCTGGTCCCATCACTTCATGGCAAATAGATGAGGAAAGAGTGGAAACAGAGTCAGACTTTATTTCTTGGGGCTCCAAAATCACTGCAGATGGTGACTGCACCCATGAAATTAAAAGGCGCTTACTCCTTGGAAGGAAAGTTATGACCAACCTAGATATCATATTCAAAAGCAGAGACATTACTTGGCCAACAAAGGTCCATCTAGTCAAGGCTATGGTTTTTCCAGTGATCACGTATGGATGTGAGAGTTGGACTGTGAAGAGAGCTGAGTGCCGAAGAATTGATGCTTTTGAACTGTGGTGTTGGAGAAGACTCTTGAGAGTCCCTTGGACTGCAAGGAGATCCAACCAGTCCATTCTGAAAATCAGTCCCGGTTGCTCATTGGAAGGACTAATGTTAAAGCTGAAACTCCAATACTTTGACCACCTCATGTAAAGAGTTTACTCATTGGAAAAGATCCTGATTCTGAGAGGGATTGGGGGCAGGAGGAGAAGGGGACGACAGAGGATGAGATGGTTGGATGGCATCACCGACTCGATGGACATGAGTTTGAGTGAATTCCGGAAGTTGGTGATGGACAGGGAGGCCTGGCGTGCTGCGATTCATGGGGTCTCAAAGAGTTAGACATGACTGAGCGACTGAACTGAACTGATAACCTATTGGAGAATTGATCTTTATGCCACTATCTAACATCCCTCTCTAATATCATAAATTTGTGACAGTGTGCTGTATCTGAATTTACCACTCCAGTGCTCTTTTACTGGTATTAGTATATTTTCCCCATTTTTTTTNTGAACCGAACTTAACATGACCTGAATGACTATTAAATGTCCAAAACTAAGCTATGATTATAGTCAGGATTATCAGGTATTCAGATGCTTACACTACAACCTTATGTTGATGTAAGTGGTGTGTTAACTTTTGGTACATGTGTATGTTTGTTCTATATTAATATCTATAATTTAATTTCCTCTAATTATTTTCCATATAGCACCTATTTACAGATAAGGGTCAAGTTTTTAATATGCCTCACGATGCACTAGGAAAAGTAAATCAATATTATGTCCTCATAAATGGACTAATTCTTACTGGAAGAATGATTCTTATAATGATGCCATAGTGTGTCTGTGTAAGGTATTATAATATCAAATGACCTAGGATATTATTAATATATTTAACCAATTTAGATATACAATTTGTAAGAATGACTTTTCTTAGCAGAATTTTAAAAATACATTACACACTTTATCAGCTGGGTGTCTTTCCCCCCCCCCCCCACTTAACTGCTTGCTATACCAATGGATGAACATTATTGCCTCTGCAAATCACATTGATTGATGCCTCAGGTACACCAAATGCTTAACAGGTCAGCTTCCCTCTGGATGGCCATTAACTTCTGCTTCTACTATCTGGGTTTTACACTTCAGAAAACAGGATGAAATAAATAAGTTAATTAAAAAGAAAAAGATAGGATGAATTTTTCTCAAACTTTTTATGCCACTTGTACTCACAGCAACCTCTTTCAACAACCTGTACTGTAAAAATGACTTCTCTATAAAAATGGTGTCTCTTTTATAAATTATATAAATATGTATCTACAGATGTGTGCTCGCATATACACACATTACATGGACATATACAAATTTACATATAATTTTGTTTATTTTTAAATTTATTTCAAGAAACCAGACCAAATTTTAAAAAAATTAATTTTACCTTAACTGGCTCAAATATTTACTTCTATTTGACTTATTCTACAGAAATAGAAAGAGAGAAAACTACTCTGACTTCACTCATCAATTACAGTTTTAAGATAGCAAGTTTGGAGTCATCAAGTTGATACCTCAGGCAAAAGATTTAATGGTTGTTTCTAAAGCCTGAGAAGTGAATTCTGTTATTTTTGTTTTATAATCTAACTAATAGTATTTTGAAAACTGAAGTGTAAAACGATCGCATAAGTGACAATAGCTCTGCTATTCTTAAGTCACTATGTCAAGATACCTTGCAATTTTGAGGTAATTTATTTTTTCTTTTCTAGATATGAGTTTTCCTTCATAAAGAACATAAAAACACACAAGAAGAAGAGGCAAATGTTTTCTTAAAAGTTCAGGTGAGACTGTGTTCTAACATGAGCCGATTTGTAACAGAATATTTTTCCTTTACTCCTCTTTAACAGAGATCCCCACTCTGTAATGCAACTTCTTACTTCAATGAAGAGCAAAAATTATCACCAGATAATATTAAACAGTCATGGAAGACTTTTTCTCAAGGGGAGAGAGACTAGAAGTCAGTCTGTACTCAACTCCACTGAGATAAAGAGCACGATGATTTTAAGGCTGGCAGAAGAGGTAGGGAAGATTATAGGTCCTGTACACTTTCTAACTGGTTTTAGGAAAAGGAAAAATAAGCTTCCTTATATCTGTATTACAGGAGGGAGGTGCCCACTGAAGTTACTCCTGCTACTGCATTCTTAACCAGTCAGTCCTGTCTGACTCTTTGTGACCGTATAAACTGTAACCCACCAGGCTCCTCTGTCCATGGGATTCTCCAGGGAAGAATATTGCAGTGGGTTGCCATTTCCTTTCTCCTCCAGTGGATCATCTGAATCTAGGGTCTCCTGCATAGCAGGTGAATTTTTTACTGTTTGAGCTAGCAAACACTGGGAGATACTTACCCTGAAACACTGGGAAACAATTTGATGTTTACATTTCAAAGGGATGATTAAATCCTTGAGAAACATATTCTTGTGTTGTAAAACCCGACAAGAGACTTTTAAATTGATTTACATCTCAAAAAGACAATTACAAGTACTCAAAAAATTAAAAAAGCTCTAAGGAAAGGGAGTTCAGGATTTAGAATCTGGAATCAGCCTAAAGTTTAGTCAAACTGAAGGAAACATTAAGGCTGCCTTGGTCATTGGAAACACTATATTTCTTCAATGGGCAATATGGTACTCACTAGCTACATGTGGCTACTTGAGTGCTTGAAAGCAGGCTATAACAACTGAGTTATTGAATATTAAATTGTATTTACCTTAATTAAGGTAAATTTAATGCTGAGGAGATCAAGGAGAGATGGAAAGAATACTCAGAAAAACTGTATAAAAGAGATCTTAATGAACCAGATTACTAAATGATGTTTTTAGTCACCCAGAGCTAGACATTCTGGAGTTTGAAATCAACTGGGCACTAATGTTAATAAAGCTAGTGGATGCAATGAAATTCTAGCAAAACTATTCAAATCCCTAAAGGGAGATGCTATCAAGGTATTGCATTCATTGTGTCAGCAAATCTGGAAGACCCAGCAGTGGCCACCAGACTGGAAAAGGTCAATCTTCATCCCAGTTCCCAGGAAGGGTAGTACCAAAGAATGTGCTAGCCTTTGGACAGTCACACTCATCTCTCACACTAATAAGGTATGTTTAAAATCTTGCATGCTAATCTTCAGCATTACACAAACCAACAACTTCCAGATGTCCAAGCTGGGTTTAGAAATGTAAGAGGAACTAGAGATCAAATTTCAAGCATTCTCTGGATTATAGAAAAATTTACAAGCAACTTACACAGCTCAATTCCAGAAAAATAAACTACCCAATCAAAAAATGGGCCAANTTGTTTTCCTTTGTTTCTTTTTCATTGATCGCTGAGGAAGGCTTTCTTATCTCTCCTTGCTATTCTTTGGAACTCTGCATTCAAACGAGTATATCTTTCCTTTTCTCCTTTGCTTTTTGCTTCCCTTCTTTTCACAGCTATTTGTAAGGCCTCCTCAGACAGCCAATTTTGCTTTTTTTGCATTTCTTTTCTTGGGGATGATCTTGATCTTGATTCCTGTCTCCTGTACAGTGTCACAAACCTCTGCCCATAGTTGATCAGGTACTCTATCAGATCTAGTCCCTTAAATCTATTTCTCACTTCCACTGTATAGTCATATGGAATTTGATTTAGCTCATATCTGAATGGTCTAGTGGTTTTCTCCACTTTTTTCAATTACAATTACAGCTAACTTGTTTAGGCCACTGAGCTAGGAGCGAAAGTGAAGTCTGTCATTTAAGAACTCTTCTGTAATTTACAGCATATGTTTCCCACTGCTAAGATGCTCACAGATGTACATGTCCAGAGCAAGCTTTCACCAGCTTACATCCCTAAGTGACTCCAGGAACAGATTTGTCTAGTCACCCATATCGGATATGAAAGGTGTGTGAAATATAAACTTTTGGTTTGTTAGGAAAGTAAAGTTTTGGAGTTGTGTATTGCCACAGAATGAGATGAACTGTTGTGACTGTTGCTATTACAATATGTGCTTTTTTGTCAATTTCTATAATACTTGAGCTTCCCTACTAATACTATCTGAATAAAAAGCTCTGTAAACACCAAGTCTCCTTTATCTTATTTCCCATTGCTAGATATTGCTGCTTCTCTACTTTAGGTCTATTTTAAATGCAATTGTATATAATATTTTTAAATAGTTAAGGATTGTTAAGATTTAATTGTATGCTTGTGTGTGTTCAATCATGTCAGACTGTTTTGTGACCCCATGGACTGTAGCACTCTAGACTTCTTTGTCCATGGTATTTTCCAGTCAAGAATTCTGGAGCAGGTTGCTGTTTCCTACTCCAGGGGATCTATCTGGCTCAGGGATCAAAGCCTTGTTTCTGTCATCTCTTGCATTAGCAGGTGAACTTTTTACTACTAGTGCCTCCTGGGAAGCCTGAAGATTTACTCATATATTTATCACTTGTATCATTCTTTAATCCTCACAGTTAATATTATACTTCAGCGTTTCAATTTGGACTTTGTTTCCTCCTGCCTGAAGTATAGGTTTAATGAGTACTAGATTTTGATGTGGAAGTGGTACATATTGCTTACCTACACATTATTTACTTAATGTAAAATTATGGCTACAGTAGCTTTCTTAATACATTTGTGGTGCTTTTATCAAACATCAGACAAATTTGAATTTGTCACTGAAAAGAAAATGTGTCAATGTCTTTTGTCTTGTCTCCAGTAAACAAATAATTTATTAGCTTACTTATTCTTTGTAAAAGTTATTTTAGGAAAAGACTGACACAAATGAAAGAAAAGATTTAAAAGGATTAGAGAATAATTTTTACTTTCACAAGGGATGTGAGACTACTCTGACTGAATTGAGGATGAAGATACAAAGTGCATTCTGAAGGTGAAACCAAGCATTTTGAGAAAATATTTTTATTTATGAATTAAAGCAGGCTGATGCTAGATCAAAAATTTAAAGTGTTATTTCTTTTGCCTTATATCCCAAAGAATGGCTTGGAAAAGGTTCTCCAGGTCTACATAATTGCTATGTGGTTCTGTGCTTAGTCACTCAGTTGTGTCCAACTCTGCATAACCCCGTGGCTGTAGCCCACCAGACTCCTCTGTCCATGGAGATTCTCCAGGCAAGAATAATGAAGTGGGTTGCCATGTCCTCTTCCAGGGGATCTGAGGAAATAAATGAAGTTGCAGCTTAATGGTCTTTTTCTTTCAATAGGGTCAACTATGATGTGGTTTTGGAGAAGGCAATGGCACCCCACTCCAGTACTCTTCCCTGGAAAATCCCATGGATGGAGGAGTCTAGTGGGCTGCAGTCCATGGGATTGTGAGAGTTGGACACAACTGTNAGGGGATCTGAGGAAATAAATGAAGTTGCAGCTTAATGGTCTTTTTCTTTCAATAGGGTCAACTATGATGTGGTTTTGGAGAAGGCAATGGCACCCCACTCCAGTACTCTTCCCTGGAAAATCCCATGGATGGAGGAGTCTAGTGGGCTGCAGTCCATGGGATTGTGAGAGTTGGACACAACTGTGAGACTTCACTTTCACTTTTCACTTTCCTGCATTGGAGAAGGAAATGGCAACTCACTCCAGTGTTCTTGCCTGGAGAATCCCGGGGACAGGGGAGCCTGGTGGGCTGCCGTCTATGGAGTCGCACAGAGTCGGACACAACTGAAGCGACGTAGCAGCAGCAGCATGATGTGGTTTAACTGGGTGCTCAATATTAACAACATATCTCCTGATAGTTATAAATGAACACTTTTACTTATTCTATATTTTATTTTAACTGAAAGGAATATAATCTGGTTTGTATTCTCAGGACCAGTCCTGAGTCTTTTTTTTTTTTCTAAAATTATTTTTAAACTTTCCAACATATTTCAAGGTCCATTATCTTTACATCATACAGTCTGAAATAATTTTGTCTGTTCAATTGATTAAAGAGTCATATTATATAACAGTGGTAAAACATTGAACTATTATATTACTATATCACCTATTGTACAGAAGGGAAATAAAAATTAGTTACTGTAAATTTCCTACATTTGACTGTTTTTCAGTAGAGAAATTCAAATACATGTATAATAATAGACTATATTTTCCTTTTTTGGTAAGGAATAAAACATATTAAGCAAAAAAGTAGTAAATGGATCCTTTATTTATGTTCATGTAAACATAATTTTAATATTTTAGACTTAATTGGAAATGAGGAACTTCAACACAATGAGTAGCTAAACTGCTCAGCATAATTATGTGAAACTTTGTGATATTAGTTAGGTTTTTCAGATTATTCTACATTTGATCAAAGCTGAGGTAATAAGCAGAAATGGGGAAAAAATGTTATTGTTGTTTTTAATCCAGCAATTGTAATTGAAAAGGCTGCAATGTAATAAAACTATTGGGAGAAATAGATTGGCAGTTACCACAAGGTGGCAGGAGAAAAAAGAGGCAGAAGTGGTCAAGTAAGTAAGACCATTCAATTCTTGAAGAATACCTTCAATCTGTTGACTAAAAATCTTTAGTAAAATTTCTTGAAAAAGTAAAGTCTTGATAAACTTTTGAGCATTAAAATTTACACATATCCATGCTTGGTTAAAACTGACATATATTATCACAGTAGAGGGAGAAGCGAGTTAATAGATAGCCAAGTGACATTTGCAGAAACATAAAAATTATTTAGGTGTTGATATAAATATTGAGAGAGTACACACAATTAAAAGTCAAACTGTTGACTTAGGGAGTTACAGACTGCTCATTGAAGGGCAGAGCATGCAAATTTAGAAATGCTTTGCTATATATATTTAGTCCTCTGTATCCACGGGTTCCACGTCCTCAGACTTACCCTACCTCAGATCAAAAATACTTTAAAAATTCCAGAAAGTTCCAAAAAGCAAAATTGAGTTTGCCATGTACTGTCAACTATTTACATAGCATTTACATTTTATTTACAACTATTTACATAGAATTTACATTTTATTAGCTACTATAAGTGATCTCAAGATGATTTAAATTGTGCTGAAGGACACGAATAGGTTATATGTAAATACTATGCCTTTTATATAAGAGACCTTAGTGACTGAAGATTTGATATTCCTTAGAATAGGGTTTCGGAGAAGGCAATGGCAACCTACTCCAGTACTCTTGCCTGGAAAATCCCATGGACAGAGGAGCCTGGTAGGCTGCAGTCCATGGGTCGCAAAGAGTCGGACACACCTGAGGGACTTCACTTTCACTTTTCACTTTCCTGCATTGGAGAAGGAAATGGCAATCCACTCCAGTGTTCTTGCCTAGAGAATCCCAGGGACGGGGGAGCCTGGTGGCCTGCTGTCTCTGGGGTCACACAGATTCGGACTTATTACACAGAGTTGCTTATGAAGCAACTTAGCAGCAGCAGCAGCAGCAGCAGCAAAGGGTTTCTGGAGAGGACTGTAATGAGTGATCTATTTCCAAATGTTAATACTATGATCAATTTAAATCACCTTAGCCAAAATACAACTCTGCTGTTTTCCTAGATAAGCTTTCTGCATTTTTCTACTTCTAGATCAGTTCAATTTTTACACAGAGGAATAGAGTTCTTAAAATTTTCCCAGATTATGTCTCTTCTAAAATCATTAACCAGATTTTGTAAGTCACTAATTGACTTATGTTGACTTCTTTGAAGAATTGTGGGGAAGAAAACAATGCTATAACTCACATATTTTCATTCCCTCAAAACCACCAGGCCTTTCTCTTTACTTCAGGACCTCTATACATGCTCTTCGCTTTGCCAGAGACATTTTGAATTAATAGTCCAGTTCAAATGCTACTTTCTATATGTCAAAAATGCATCCTCAGTGTATTTCTACAGCAATGTTTACTTCTCCTTTAAATAAAATGTCACAATTGTGTTATACTTATCTATATAACTTTGCATAAAATCAGTCTCCCTGATTAGACTGTACGATCATAAAGATAGGGCCATTCCTGGCTTGTTGACACTAACACCTGGGAGAATGATTTGAAGGCCATTCAATTAAAACTCATACTTCATTGAGTGAATAAATTCATAGATAATTAAACAAAATCATGAATGTATGACAGTGAGATAAATATTGAACTTTTTCACATCTTATTTATGCAAAAAGCGTTCAGTTCCATTCAGTCGCTCAGTCGTGTCCGACTCTTTGTGACCCCATGAATCACAGCACACCAGGCCTTCCTGTCCATCACCAACTCCGGGAGTTCACTCAGACTCACGCCCATTGAGTCAGTGATGCCAAACAGCCATCTCATCCTCGGTCATCCCCTTCTCCTCCTGCTCCCAATCCCTCCCAGCATCAGAGTCTTTTCCAATGAGTGAACTCTTCGCATGAAGTGGCCAAAGTACTGGAGTTTCAGCTTCAGCATCATTCCTTCCAAAGGAATCGCAGAGCTGATCTCCTTCAGAATGGACTGATTGGATCTCCTTGCAGTCCAAGGGACTCTCAAGAGTCTTCTCCAACACCACATTTCAAAAGCATCAAGTCTTCGTCCCTCAGACTTCTTCATAGTCCAACTCTCGAATCCATACATGACTAGTGGAAAAACCATAGCCTTGACTAGATGGACCTTAGTCAGCAAAGTAATATCTCTGCTTTTGAATATGCTATCTAGATTGGTCAAAACTTTTCTTCCAAGAAGTAAGCGTCTTTTGATTTCATGGCTGCAGTCACCATCTTCAGTGATTTTGGAGCCCCCAAAAATAAAGCCTGACACTGTTTCCCCGTCTACTTCCCACGAAGTGATGGGACTGGATGCCATGATCTTCATTTTCTGAGCGTTGAGCTTTAAGCCAACTTTTTCACTCTCCTCTTACACTTTCATCAAGAGGCTCTTTAGTTCCTCTTCACTGTATGCCATCAGGCGGGTGTCATCTGCATATCTCAGGTTACTGATATTTCTCCCAGCAGTCTTGATTCCAGCTTGTGTTTCTTCCAGTCCAGCATTTCTCATGATGTATTCTGCATAGAAGTTAAATAAGCAGGGTGACAATATACAGCCTTGACGTACTCCTTTTCCTATTTGGAACCAGTCTGTTGTTCCATGTCCAGTTCTAACTGTTGCTTCCTGACCTGCATATAGATTTCTCAAGAGGCAGGTCAGGTGGTCTGGTATTCCCATCTCTCTCATAATTTTCCACAGTTTATTGTGATCCACACAGTCAAAGGCTTTGGCATAGTCAATAAAGCAGAAATAGATGTTTTTCTGGAACTCTCTTGCTTTTTCCATGATCCAGCGGATGTTGGCAATTTGATCTCTGGTTCCTCTGCCTTTTCTAAAACCAGCTTGAACATCTGGAAGTTCACAGTTCACATATTGCTGAAGCCTGGCTTGGAGCATTTTGAGCATGACTTGACTAGCGTGTGAGATGAGTGCAATTGTGCGGTGGTTTGAGCATTCTTTGGCATTGCCTTTCTTCCACAACTAGAGAAAAAGCCACAGCAACGAAGACCATCCTGAGCCAAAACTAAGTAAATAAATAATAAACAAAAGCTTCAAATTCAGGCATTCATGTTTTCTGTCTCTCCTTTCTGGATTGCCGTAATTAACCGCTCAATCAATATGGCAAGGTCTAACAAAGTTTCAGTAAATATAACATTAGACTTACTAAGGGAGGTTAGACTTAAACATACCCATATTATTTATATAGTAAAGTAAAATAACAAAGTTATAATTAAAAGCAACATGAGTGGTAAAGGATAAAAACATTCAATTATTTTCAAGTAGGTCAGTATTAAGATGTAGGCTAGTAATTTTTTAAAAAATTGAAAAGGTTTATTTTCTAGGAGTATAGTGAAACGATGCATACAACCACAAAGAGATTATAATGACAAAATGAACCAGGATTGGTGGAGAGGGGTTAATATGTTGCTATATGCAAACAATTCTGAGGGCGCATGACACCAAGAAGACAATGGGAAAATGTCAGATCAGAAGATCTGTGTGTTCATCCTGCATATATCACAAGGGTTTCTTGAAGGGATAGTGAATAACATACTTCCACCAAGATATTCTAGGTCTTCCAAAATTATTCTTTAAATAATAAGACTTATGAGGTGAAACTGCCTAAAGCAATCATTTTATGTGAACAAGATAATAAATTTTACCAGCCAGTCAAGATAAAAATCATTTATTTGAAAATCAAAATTTATTTTCACTTCTAGAAACAAAAGACAATAAAGACAACAAGATTATCAAGAACTGTGTATGTTGGAGGGTAGGGTGAGAGTTGTTGGTGTATGTCCTTGAAAGTCTCATTGATACAGCTATTTTTAAAAATGTGATGACATTTCAAATTAGATAGTATTATAAGTAAGCATAAAAATAAGTCGCTAATTCTGGAGTGATACTTCAAATACTGCAAATACACCTTTTTTTTTCACTATAGCTAGCAGACAAACAATACCTTTTTGTTCAAAAAATTGTTTTATACTTTTATTTCAAAATTTGTACACTAAGATCTTTTTGATGTATCCCTATACATTCTGAATATTAATAAGCAAAAAAGCATTCATTCAATCAAATAAATGATTTATATAGTATCTCAAAAGAACAATTCATTGACATATTTTCTGTGTTGTTAAATTTTGAAAAGTACTTGAACTCTTTCTTTTAATACTGATCACTCTGGCATCCTTACGTTTTGTTCTTCAGTGTCAGATATAAACCTCTTTCTTATCCAATCTAACATTCTTCAGATCTTTTCTTCTCTTATAAACAAGAATAATTTTTATGTAGGATTCCTCCTCTGCTCCCCTCGTTTCACTTGTTGCTATATGTAGGTTCTTATCTTGCCTTTCCAGCTCTGGGACTCACCGTATTATTATGAGCCCCTATGCAGCCCTGGACATCCAAGCTCAAATTCTGGATCTGCCGCTTGCCTAGGGGAAAGCTGGCAAGTTTCCTGAACTCTCTCAGCCTCAGAGCTACTCTGCAGATCAAATCAATATATGGATGCTAATGAAATGTTCCCTCCTATTTTATGACAAATACAGTTGTATGATGGCTAAAAATATGGTTTGCTTTTCAAAAATATTGTAATAAGTGCTATTTGACTTTTTATAATCTTAGTTTATAGCTCTAGATGACCCTTCTTTCTAAGGTCACCGATGTCCTCCTAAGATTCAAATTTATATGGTTTAATAGCATTTGACTCATCATTTCTTAAAATTCTCTCCTCTTGACTTCCATGAGATCACCCTGTCCTAGTTTTTATTTTCAACCCTAAAAGATTCTTAGTCTCCTTGTCCTCTTATCCTCAATGCCTATTCTTGCTTTATGTCTCCTTTTTTTTTTTTTTTGCTGTTTTTATTTTCCTGAATGAGTTTTCTTCTACTACTACTAGCCCTTTCCCTAGAGTGCTATAACTAGCCCAAATTTCTTGCCTGATTTTCAGCCTCATAAAAGTATCTACTGACCCTCTTCATGTATATGTGCCTGCATACTTCACATGAAATGTGTCTGAACGCAATTATTCATATCCCATGAAGTTGTCTCTTCTATATTTCCAGTGTCTGAATGGCTCCACCAACGACCCAATGTAAGCAGAATCCTAGGGTCCCTTTCTCATCTTCCCTCTGTACCAATCAGGGTTCTCCAGAGAAATAGAACCCAACAGATGTATAATATGGAAAAAGATGTATTTTAAGGAACTGGCTCACATGATTGCAGAATCTTGGCAAATTCAAACTCTGCAGGGTAGGCTAGCAGGGCAGAGACCCAGGCAATAGTTGTGATTCAAATCCAAAAGCAGTCTGTTGGCAGAATTCCCTCTTCTGGGGAGGTCCATCTTTTTTTCTATTAAGACCTTCAGTTGATTGAATGAAGCTTGCCCACATTACGGAGGATATTCTGCTTTCCTCGAAGTCTGTTGATGTAAGCGTTAACCTCATCTAAAATGCCTTCACAGAAACATCTAGAATAATATCTGACCAAAGATCTAGATAAGGAGGTCTAGCCAAATTGACAACATAAAACTAACCATCACATTCCCTCATCACAAAATCCCTACCTATTTTACCTATTTGTATCTATCAACTTTATCAACTGTCTTTACCCACTCCCTTCTTCTGGAAGTCCATGCTATCATCTCCTGCCTTGACTATAACAAGAGTGTCTAAAATCTCTGACCACAACCTTTTCCCTCCCAGTCCATTCTCTATATTGAGGAATGACCACCATAGTTGTCATTTTAAAGTATTAAATTCTGATTATGTTAACAGCATGCTTAAAATTACTAAATATCTTTCCTTCACTTTCTGGAGACTCCATCCTCATAAGGATGATATATAGGTCACTCATGATAAGATATTTGAATTTATTCCATTCTTGCTTCCCATCACTCTACCACAAACGTAGGACTCCAAGTATACTAAGTTACTTGCTGTTCAATTAACAACTCACGTTGTCTTATGTATCCATGCATTTCTAAATGCTATCCCCTCTATTTAGACTACTTGTCTAGTTTTTCTTTCTTTGATTTGGTCTCACTTTTGCTTTAAGACTCAGCTCAGTCACCAGTTTCTCCAGAAAGGTTTCACTGGTGTCACAGGAGTGAGAGAGCTATCCATTCACTGCTTAACAGGGACAGCCTATGTTCTATTTTTAACTGAGTTAATACATGAAAAATGCTTAGAACTCAGTCTGGCATATAGTAAATGCTCTCTGAAGTTAGTTGCTATTATTTTTAACAGTAATAATATAATTTATAACAGTAAATTGTAAGTGCTAACTGATTTGTCCATGGCTCAAAAAAGAATAATAAATTTACACTTGTAACTCCCTAGCTCTTAGCACTGTGCCTGACTCATAGTAGGCAATAAATGTCACTGAATGAAATAATATTTTTAATATTAGAAATATATGATGTTTCCTGCAAAAAAAAAAATCCCTTGTACAAAAAATTTCAGATACAATGCCAGATGTTCTAAACATCAAACAAGAGTAGGGTAATTTTTCAATGTAATTTTACTAAAAGCCTTCATAAAAATTAAATCAGAATTCATCACATATTTATAGATGTTTTGANGCCATGAAATTAAAAGATGCTTACTCCTTGGAAGGAAAGTTAGGACCAACATAGATAGCATATTCAAAAGCAGAGACATTATTTTGCCAACAAAGGTCCATCTAGTCAAGGCTGTGGTTTTTCCAGTGGTCATGTATGGATGTGAGAGTTGGACTATAATGAAAGCTGACTGCCAAAGAATTGATGTTTTTTAACTGTAGTGTTGGAGAAGACTCTTGAGAGTCCCTTGGACTGCATGGAAATCCAACCAGTCCATCCTAAAGGAGATCAGTCCTGGATGTTCATTGGTAGAACTGATGTTGAAGCTGAAATGCCAATACTTTGGCTACCTGATATGAAGATATGAAAAGATCCTGGTGCTGGAAAAACTGAGAGCAGGAGGAGAAGGGGATGACAGATGATAAGATGGATATATGGGATCACCTACCTAATGAATATTGGTTTGGGTGTACTCTGGGAGTTGTTGATGGACCTGGAGGCCTGGTGTGCTGTGGTTTATGGGGTTGCCAAGAGTCCGACATGACTGAGCAAGTGAACTGAACTGAATCCTTGGAAGGAAAGTTATGACCAACCCAGACAGAATATTAAAAAGCAGAGCCATTACTTTGTCAACAAATGTCGNGTACTCTGGGAGTTGTTGATGGACCTGGAGGCCTGGTGTGCTGTGGTTTATGGGGTTGCCAAGAGTCCGACATGACTGAGCAAGTGAACTGAACTGAATCCTTGGAAGGAAAGTTATGACCAACCCAGACAGAATATTAAAAAGCAGAGCCATTACTTTGTCAACAAATGTCGATCTAGTCAAAGCTATGGTTTTTCCAGTAGTCATGTATGGATGTGAGAGTTGGACTATATAGAAAGCTGAGGCCAAAGAATTTATGCTTTTGAACTATGGTATTGGAGAAGACTCTTTAGAGTCCCTTGGACTGCAATCCAACCAGTCCATCCTAAAGAAGATCAATCCAGTATATTCATTAGAAGGACCTATGTTGAATCTGAAACTCCAATACTTTGGCCTCCTGATGAGAAGTGCTGACTCATTAGAAAAGACCCTGATGCTGGGAAAGATTTAGGGAAAGAGGAGAAGGGGACGACAGAGGATAAGATAGTTGGATGGCATCACCTACTGAATGGACATGAGTTTGGGTAAACTCTGGGGGGTAGTGATGAACAGGGAGGCCTGGTGTGCTGCAGTCCATAGAGTCACAAAGAGTCGGACACAACTGAGTGACTGAAGTGAATTGATGTGGAGAAAGATTCCATTTTCATGCATTTAGAAATACTTTTACCAAACCACAAACCAGGAATAAAGTAACAGTTTGGA
The DNA here is from genome assembly GCA_006410615.1 of Neotragus moschatus. Lineage (NCBI taxonomy): Eukaryota > Metazoa > Chordata > Mammalia > Artiodactyla > Bovidae > Neotragus > Neotragus moschatus. The sequence continues at coordinate 32,392 of SJYA01002518.1, read as the reverse complement.
AAAATTTACAAAAATATGCATAGTGTGGAAAATCCATGTTCTAAGGAGATTCTCTGAAGGAAGAACTGAAAATTAGAATGGAGTGTTGGGGAATTACCTCTCAGCTTTGTGTGTCAGGCAATCTATGAGAAATTAATGGATAACAAACTGATTTTACAGCAAGTGAAATTTCTGTATGAGTAAATAATGTTTTCATGAAGGAGCATCGGTATATAAAGTGTGAAGAAGTTCAATATTCCAGCTGCCTCTTGTGATAGAATGCATAATATAATTCAAAATACATTGTCTCCTGACTTAGTTAAATAGTAATATTCAGATCAAAGTAACAGGCAACATTCTTGGAAATATGAGCTAAATTATGACTCAGTAAATAGCTTAAGTGATTATGCTCTTTGTTGCATGAATGAAGTCATAAAAATTCAACTTTAAATATAATTATGATAAAGAATCTTTTTGTTAATGTACTTTAGTTTATTGTTTAATGAATTGCATTCATTTTAGGCCAAAATACGTGCTAAGCATAGGAATGTCCTCTAGCTTCAGGACGACTGTTTTTATGACTGAAATAACCCAGATACCAACCACTAAAAGACTGAATAATTTATTGATATAAATATGGTCAGAATTAAAGAAGGTATGGCACCCCACTCCAGTACTCTTTCCTGGAAAATCCCATGGACAGAGGAGCCTGGTGGGCTGCAGTCCATGGGGTCGCAAAGAGTCAGACATGACCGAGCGACTTCCCTTTCACTTTTCATTTTCATGCATTCGAGAAGGAAATGGCAACCCACTCCAGTGTTCTTGCCTGGAGAATCCCAGGGATGGGGGAGCCTGGTGGGCTGCCGTCTATGGGGTCGCACAGAGTTGGACATGACTGAAGCGACTTAGCAGCAGCAGTAGCAGCAGTCCTATAGTATGTACCTTTGGATGCATTTTGAAGAATTATCCAAAGTGACTACTTTTGAGATAGTAAACAGTGAGCCTCTGGGCTGGAAACATGATATTTATCAAGTAGAGTAAAATTCAAGCTTTGTTCTCATCCAGACACTTCAAGGACAAAGTTAGTGGCAAAATGACTGAGCTCTGCTACAGCAAAGAGATAAGGTGCCCAGGCCTGAGGTCAAGGAAGACTTCCCTGTATGCACGTAAGCTGAAAGATTTCTTTGGTGTCAAAAAGGGACAGGGCCCCATCCCATAATAAGGGTGGACATGGAACAACAGGCCTGTGAAGTGAGGTTTGTCTTAGCAAAAACTTGCACACGCATCTTGGGGAGGGTCTGTGGATGAGTCATACGTGAAGAAAGAAACAAGATAATTGGTCAAATGTAAACAAAGACGGAAGGGCTAACCTATAAAACTGATGTAAATCACCTTGTTACTGTGCTCCTCCTCACTCAGGATGCCCACACTCCTCAGGTGTGTGTCTCTGCGTAGATTCTAACAACAATCTTCCTCTCTAGATAGGAGCCCCAAACCCGCTCTCTCTGGGTGTGCATCTCTGTCCTGCTTCTGAGTTGGATAAACAAACTGTTTTCCTGTGTGCTGTCCCATTCGTTGTGCTGTATTTCTAAGAATAATCTTTACACCTGTTTTTACAGGTTTTGCCTCCTTGAAATATTCTTTCAAACAGATCCAAGAGCCAGGGCCACTTTTCTCCTAGCCGCTAGCCTTTGGCCTGGTGGGGGGCTAGAACTTCTAGTTTTCATCCAGGTTCAGTTCAGTTCAGTTCTGTCGCTCAGTCATGTCCAACTCTTTATGACCCCATGGACTGAAGTACGTCAGGCTTCTCTGTCCATCACCAACTCCCGGAACTTACTCCAACTAATGTCCATTGAGTCGGTGATGCCATTCAACCATCTCATTCTTTTTTTTTAATTTTTATTTTTTAGTTTGTTTTGCTTTACAGTACTGTACTCATTTTGCCATACATTGACATAAATCAGCCATAAGTGTACCTGAGTTCCCAATCTGGATCCCCCCTTCCCCCTCCCTCCCCACACCATCCCTCCAGATCATCCCCACCCATCACTCCCAAGCCTTCTGCATCGAACCTAGACCGGCAATCCGTTTCCC
>SJYA01002518.1:7988-29849 GCA_006410615.1 Neotragus moschatus | reverse complement strand
TGAACCCCCCCCCCACCTCCCACTCCACATCAACTCTCTGGATCATCCCCGTGCACCAGTTCCACTTTCAATATTTCCCAGGGTCAGAGTCTTTTCAAATAGGTCAGTTCTTCGCATCAGGTGGCCAGAGTATTGGAGTTTCAACATCGGCTTCAACATCCGTCCTTCCAAGGAATATTCAGGACTGATTTCCTTTAGGATGGACTAGTTGGATTTCCTTGCAGTCCAAGGGACTCTCAAGAGTCTTCTGCAACACCACAGTTCAAAAGCATCAGTTCTTCAGCGCTCAGCTTTCTTTATAGTCCAACTCTCACATCCATACATGACTACTGGAAAAACTAGCTTTAGCTAGATGGACTTTTGTTGGCAAAGTAATGTCTCTGGTTTTTAATATGCTGTCTAGTTTGGTCATAACTTTTCTTCTGAAGAGCAAGTGTCTTAATTTCATGGCTGCAGTCACCATCTGCAGTGACTTTGGAGCCCAAAAAAAAAAAGTCTCTCACTGTATCCATTGTTTCCTCATCTATTAGCCACGAAGTGATGGGATCAGATAATCCCTGGGCAGGGAGAAAAGATCTCTCTTCTGGACTGCTTACTGCTCTCCCTCCAAGATTACTTTCACTTTCATGTTTCTTTAGATGATTTCATATTAGACTGTTTAGTCTCTAAATTGTGTCTGACTCTTTTGTGTCCCCACAGACTGTAATCTGCCAGGGTTCTTTCTTCATGAGATTTTTTCAGGCAAGAATACTGGAGTGAGATGCCGTTTCCTTCTCCAGGGGATCGCCTCAACCCAGGGATTGAAACTGTGTCTCCTGCACTGAAAGTGGACTCTATACCACTGACCCACCAAGGAATCCCCAAAGTCTAACTTCTAAATATTCTTAAAATTATTTCTCTACTGCATAGAAATGAGCTCCAAATATTTACCTATATTATGCCATATTCATAATTAAATGACCTTTTTGACATACATTTTTACCAATGTGAGGAGTGTTAAAACATAATCAAACTATTTTTAATATAATGTAGCTTATTAAACTGCTGTTTATTGTGTACACTGGTAAATATTCATGAATAGATTGGCTTAAAAAAGATGACATTTAGAAATGACAGAATTTTGTTTTATTTTACATTCAAGTATCTGGTTTTAGATTAAAAAAAACAACACTAAAAAATCTATTTGCATCATCAAACATAGCTATAAAAAAGGCCATGCCATTGAGAGGATGGCCAGAATTAAATTGTGAGTCTCTATAATATGCTTCATATTCAAACTAGGAAGTTTAGAATTATTTTAGGTTCAAGGGAAGTGTATTTATTTTCTATTGCTCCAAAATAAATTGCCACAAATATAGTAGGTTATATAATGTTGTAGGTTGGACATTTAGGTGGACTCAGTTGGGTTCTCAGTTAGGGTCTCACAAGACCAAAATCAAGATGTAAGCATAGTTGAGCTCTTATTGTGATGCTCTAGAGAAGGACTCCCTTCAAGCTAATTTGGATTTGATATAATTTAGCTCCTTGTCCCTAAAAAACTGAGGTCTTCATTTGCTGGTTGGCTGTTGGCAGGACATCTCTCCCAGCTCCTAGATACCTTTCTCTAGCCCTTGCATGCTGTAAAAGAAAAATTGTATATGATCAGTTAAACAAGTAAGGAAGAATTTTCAAGATGATTGCAGTAGGAGAAAAGAGATGGCTTCAACACAGGAAAGATCTGGAACTAATTTCTTCTTTAACAAAAGTAATGAAGATTTTCAAAGACTTTGGTGAGCTAATGGAAAAATACTGGTTAAGGTTAAGGGAGAAGCTGTGGCTGTTACTGTTCAGTCACTCCGCCTGTCCAACTCTTGCAACCCCATGGACTGTAGCCCACCAGGCTCCTCTACCCATGGGGTTTCCCAGACAAAAATGCTGAGGTGAGTTACCATTTCCTCCCCTAGGGAATCTCCTGAGTCTCCTGCATTGGCAGGAAAATTCTTTACCACTGAGACACCAGGAAAATCCAGAGGGAGGAGTAGTTTGCAATTGCTGCTTATTCAAGTTAGGCTCCCACCTCCCACAGAAACTGGAAGGTCGAGGTGCTTATCTTCCTTTTTTTCTTTTTTTTGATATCTGCTTAGATGATTACACTTAGAAGGGATGACTGGTAAGTCCTTGAGGAAAACACTTCTGAGTTGTGAAACACTTATATTTCAAAAAGGGCAGAGGAAGAATCTGTAATTACAAATTTTCTAAAATTGCTGTTCTTATTTTAAAGGTCAGGGACATATAGATTAAAAAAAAGAAAAAAAAACTCTCTGAAGTTTAGCCAGTTGAAGGAAATATTGTTAATATCATCTAGGTCAATGTGAACACTCTCCTCTATCTTCAAAGCCATCAGCGTTGTCTTGAACCATTCTTATACTCTGTGATTTCTCCTTCTGCCACTCTCTAGAGAAAACTTTCTGCTTATACAGGACTCATGTGATTCAATTAATTCCACCCAGATAATCTCTCTGACTCAATGGATGTGAATTTGAGCAAACTCTGGGAGACGTGAAGGACAGGGAAGCTTGGCATGGTGCAGAAAAGCCTGCACAGCAAATAACACCCAACCCAGCCAAAAATAATCAATAAGGATACATTGTACATCACAGGGAAATATGGCCATTATTTTGTATTAATTCTATATAACATATACTTTATAAAAATATTGAACCCTAGGTTCAATATAGTATTGTATCTCAATTAGGCTTCAATTGAAAAAAAATAAAAATAAAAGACATTATATTTTTACTATGCACAATTCACTGTGTGAATTGCTCTGGGTGTAGAAATGCACAGATTTTTGCAGGTTGGGAGGGATGATGAGAGTAAGCTAACAACTGCAGTATAATGAAACAAATGTTCCAAAAACACTGCCTTCCAGATGACATGGGACACATTAGGAGAGTGTTAGGCCAAACTTTCAAGAGGGAGGAAAAATCTGCTGATTAGAATGGCAAGAGAATCCCAATCTGATGGCTAATCAGTTATAAAAAAAATAAAAGATATTGGAAGGTGAATAAATAGAGTTTTCTGAGACTGATATTAATGTAGTGTAATTTAATTATGTAAGTAGCGATAGGCTTCCCAAGTGGTTTAGTGGTAAAGCATCTGCCTGACAGTGCAGGAGAGGCAAGTTCCATCTTTAGACTGGGAAGATCCCCTAGAGAAGGAAATGGCAACCCATTCCAGTATTCTTGCCTGGGAAATTTTATGGACAGAGGACGGGGGTGGGCTACAGTCCATGGAATCACAAAGAGTCAGATACAACGTAGCAATGGAATAATAACCTCTCTCTGCCTCATAATTCTCCATAATCACAGGGATGATGCTGATCATATTCACAGGTTCCATCCACAATCAATGAGGTTAGAACTTACGCAAGGGTGAGAGTCATTAAAATCATTTCTAAAATTTTGCCTACTACATAAGCTGTGCATTTCTCCTTACATTGTAAATTCTAGAAACCATGTTTAATTACTATACAGGGCTACACATTTTGAAGAAGAAAGTGAAAGAAATTCTCCACTGTACATACTTTAGTTGTTTCTTTATGATTGGGGAAATATGGTGGCCTATGTGTGCACTGCCATGATAATCATAAAGATGTCTTGACTAGTTTCTTTTTCATCTTCCCTTTCTATCTACTTGTTTTCAGATCCACACACTCCTTACATGAGTAGGTGAAGAAATGTTTATCCTGTGTTCTAAATTATGCTACTCCAAGCCCAACCTCTTCAGGAACTGTAAGCAGTCTAACCCTTCCTTTTGATATCTGAAGTTATCAAAGAAATTGCCTTATCTGCATACATTCACAAAGATCCTAAAATCTTCATTTGAATTTTCCTGCAACAGCTTATGGAAACCCAAAGGAACATTTTAGCCAACATAATATGATATTCTATCTCTGATTTAGGAGTCAGTGAATCGAGTAGGATTAATACGTTTCTGTTGTTGCTGTTTTGTGTGTGTGTTCAGTCATGTCTGACTCTTTGTGACTTCATGGACTGCAGCCTGCCAAGCTCCTCTGGTCAGGCAATTATTCAGACAATAATATCAAAGTAGGTTGCCATTTTCTACTCCAGAGGATCTTCCTGACCCAGGGATCAAACCCACTTCTCTTGTGTCTCCTGGACTGGCAGGCAGATTCTTTACCACAGAGCTACCTGGTAAGTCCCTAAATATATGTTAAATCTGACTATTTTAAAGTATGTAGCATCAAAACCGGAGAAGGCAATGGCAATCCACTCCAGGACTCTTGCCTGGAAAATCCCATGGATGGAGGAGCCTGGTAGGCTGCTGTCCATGGGGTGGCTAAGAGTTGGACACTACTGAGTGACTTCACTTTCACTTTTTACTTTCCTGCATTGCAGAAGGAAAAGGCAACCCACTCCAGTGTTCTTGCCTGGATAATCTCAGGGACAGGGGAGCCTGGTGGCCTGCCGTCTATGAGTTTGCACAGACTCGGACATGACTGAAGCAACTTAGTAGCAGTGGCAGCATCAAAACATGAATGCATATTCATCAACTGCAATATACAAGAAAAAGTTTTCCTTTTTTAATTATTAAATCTCTTTTTTTTGCATTCCCCCCCCCAGAATTTTCAGTTATTTGCCAAAAGAGTTGCTGTTGAAAATGTCATTTGGTTTTTAAATTGAAGCTCTCGATATGTATATGTGTGCATTTCTGAGTACCATTGAAAGGGATATTTTGATCAATATTATTAGGTATAAATGAAAACACTGAACATTTGGCAGGGCTGTTACTGCAATGTTGCACTTTGGGCAGAAGGTTGCAGTATTAGATCATACTGAACATCTTCAGAGATCATATTTATTTCCACTGAATTAGCAACTAGCCAAATATTTTAATATTATTCCATAGTTTAATTATCTCATATTTGCTTTTTTTTCCCCTTTAAATCAGAAATTCTTTTGTCACTGATAAATTCTGACACATAAAAAAACGAGAGCAATAACTTAGGCCGTTCACTGCAGAGGAAAACAACTACAAAATTATTTGTTCTAAATATCTATTATGCCTATACCAGGATTGGTAAAGTTCTTTGTGCTCAGTGGTTCAATTAAATATTTCACATGTATTATTGTGAAATATAAATTACAGAAAGATCAATTATGTGAAAGGTTAGTGGATCCATAGAATGGATGATAAACAAGCATTTTGCACAGTGAGATCTGGCATTTATTAATTAATATAATCACTTCTGAATCACACTCATACTTCTTTAAAGGGAAAGCAGTTTAAGTAGAAATTTCACATTTGGGCATTGAAGCTGTCAAAATAATTTTATTATGCTACACCACAATTTTGTAAAAAATATAAAAGAATGATAATGATCTCATATTTATATAGCATTTTTCTCAACATTAAAGAAAAATCTTGTCCTTTTTGCCTCAATAGACATGTGATCCTCACAATTTCAAAAATTCAGTGAATTGCAGACTTGGAATTTATGTCTATTTATTTTTTCTTTTTTTCCAGTATATTTCTTTTTAAAATGCAACCTGGTAAAGTTTTGCTAGTCTACAAAAAAATGTCTAATATTTATACAAGGCATTCTTGTATCTTATGTAACAGAAATTTTAGGTGACTTGATACTGTATAAACTTCCCTAAAGCGGAGGTAAACTAATTTACGTAGAAGGCATAAAAAAATCTGTGCTAAATGCATTATCAAGAAATCTAGTGGTGTGTGTGTGTGTGTGTGTGTGTGTGTGTGTGTGTGTGTCTGTGTGCGTGTTTGTCGCTCAGTAGTGTCTGACTCTTTGCAACTCCATGGACTCTAGCCCACCAGGCTCCTTTGTACATGAGGTTTACCAGGCAAGATTACTGGAGTGGATAGCCATTCCCTTTTCCAGAGGATCTTCCCAACCCAGGGATTGAACCTAAGTCTCTTGCATTGCACACAGATTCTTTACCATCTGAGTCACTAGGGAAGCCCAAGGAAGTGCCACATATACTGGTCTTCCATATAGCACTAGAAGAATGTTTGAGTCAGAATAATTTTTAAGAGGACATGGTAGTTTCAAGTCTATGCCAAGTGGAGATACTTCCAGTATCTTAAGAAGTAGCTTAATACTTAAAGTATCATGGCCAAAGAAGAGGCAAGTTGTACTAATCTCATTTTGCTTACATCCTTCCAACCAAGTATAATCTCTGATCCCTGTTTTCAGAGAAAATAGTATTATCATCCCATTTCCCATTCTACTGGATAGGGTTGATGATCTAATTACGATTCTTTTTGAACCATGATGTAACTTCAGAGAAGCTTCCTACTTCGCTTGCTTATTCAAATAAAAACCTGGTGGGGCTTCCCTGGTAGCACAGTGGATAAGAATCCACCTGCCAATGCAGGATACATGGGTTCTATCCTTGGTACAAGAGGATCTCACATGCTGTAGAGCAAGTAATCCTGTGAACCAGTTACTGAGCCCATGTCCTAGGGCCTATAAGTTGCAACTACTGAGCCTATGTGCTGCAAACACTGGAGCCCATGCCCCTAGAGCCTGTGCTCCTCAACAAGACAAGCCACTGCAATGGGAAGCCTATGCAAAACAATGAAGAGTAGCTCCCGCTTGCCACACTAGAGAACATCCATGCAAAGAAATGAAGACCCAGTGCAGTCAAAAATAAATAAATATTTCAAAAAAATGATCATCCAGGAAAGTTTCAGTTTATCATTTGAAAATCTGATCATAGTTCAGTTCAGTTCAGTTCAGTCGCTCAGTCACATCTGACTTTTTGTGACCCCATGAATCGCAGCACACCAGGCCTCCCTGTTCATCACCAACTCCCGGAGTTCATTCAGACTCATGTCCATTGAGTCAGTGATGCCATCCAGCCATCTCATCCTCAGTCATCCCCTTCTATTCCTGCCCCCAATCCCTCCCAGCATCAGAGTCTTTTCCAGTGAGTCAACTCTTCGCATGAGGTGGCCAAAGTACTGGAGCTTCAGCTTCAGCATCATTCCTTCCAAAGAAATCCCAGGGCTGATCTCCTTCAGAATGGACTGGTTGGATCTCTTTGCAGTCCAAGGAACTCTCAAGAGTCTTCTCCAACACCACAGTTCAAAAGCATCAATTCTTCAGCCCTCAGCCTTCTTCACAGTACAACTCTCGCATCCATACATGACCACTGGAAAAACCATAGCCTTGACTAGATGGACCTTTGTTGGCAAAGTGATGTCTCTGCTTTTGAATATGCTATCTAGATTGGTCATAACTTTTCTTCCAAGGAGTAAGTGTCTTTTAATTTCATGGCTGCAATCACCATCTTTAGTGATTCTGGAGCCCCAAAAAATAAAGTCAGACACTGTTTCCACTGTTTCTCCATCTATTTTCCATGAAGTGATGGGACCAGATGCCATGATCTTCATGTTCTGAATGTTGAGTTTTAAGCAACTCTTTCACTCTCCTCTTTCACTTTCATCAAGAGACTTTTCAGTGATCACAATCTCCCTCTTTTCCTTCAGTGTTAATCAAGACTCAGTTACAGGAGACAAAATATTAAACTCAAATGACCATCAAGGGAAATGCAAACTCAGTGGTTCAGAGAAAAAGAGAATCAAAGGAAAAGTCAAACTTTAATGGGACTGGAACCAAATGTTTGAATATGATCAAGAGTCTCTTTTTCTCCAGTTCTTAATGTCACATTTAGCTTTGAGTTTGCTTCATTTTCTGGTGATTCCTTTCCAAGTGGAGACAAAAGTCCAGAAATAGGTTCAGGTTTTACATTATCATTACAAAGAAAGTGAGTATACCTCATAATACTGCACATTTCAAGATAGTCTACTAAATCTACTTGGAACAAGAACCCATCTCAATCAGTACTTTTTGGCCAAAGAAGGAAATTCTGTGAGTGGTTCAGTTTGGATATGTTGTTGTTACTCAGTGGCTCAGCCATGTCCGATTCTTTGTGACCCCTTGGGCAGCATGCCAGGCTTTCCTGTCCTTTGCTATCTCCCTGGGTTTGCCCAAACTCATGTCCATTGAATCAGTGATGCCATCCAACCATTTCATCCTCTGTTGCCTCCTTCTCCTCCTGCCTTCAATCTTCCCCAGCATCAGGGTCTTTTCCAGTGATGCTCTTTGCATCAGGTGGTCAAAGTATCGGAGCGTCAGCTTCAGCTTCAGCATTAGTCCCTCCAATGAATATTCAGGGTTACTTTCCTTTAGGATTGACTGGTTTGACCTCCTAGCAGTTCAAGTGAGTCTCGATGGTCTTCTCCAACACCACCATTCCAAAGCATCTAATTCCTATTAAGAGCTAAGGGAAACCTGATCTGAAACATGTAGGACTACAGTGTGCAGAAATAGTTCCTCACAAGGAGCTTAATGTATTTTTAATAAAAAAGCAGAAATTACATGCTGGTAGGCACATTAGCTGATGTCTCAACATTCCCTGGTTTGAGAGAACACATCCTGTGTTCAAAGATTAAGGTAGTTTATCACTTCTAAGGGTAATTGCTCTGTTTAGAGTACTTCTCTTATTCCATGAACCATACTCTGTGTTTTGGGTTGGTTCCTCCACAAAGCCAAATATGTTAATTTTATAGGTGCAGCAATCATGTTATAACACACTTGCAATCATAAAAAAGGCCAATTAATACTAAGTTCCTAGTACTTGTTTTGAAAATGAGAAGGTCTTTGGGAATCAGTCTTTCTTGATTGAGAAACATGAGTACATCCATGACAATGTTGATACACAAGATACAGAGTTTCTGAAATCTAATTCATATAGAAAAATAGAGATGAAGTTTACTAAGTAGTCTTAAAGGTATTTTAGACACTTTTCTCCAGTTACTGCTGACATCTTCCTTTTATAGAAATTTGATTATCACCTCTGTCTTTTTTGTCATCCTAGTAAGTTTTTTATACACTAAAGATGTTATAAAACATGTCACAATCTCCACAGATACTGTTAAGAAAGCTCCACTTCTCACCGGGTTGTAGCACCCAAAGTAGGGAATTGTTTTTTAGTGTTTTGTGGCAGATTCATGTTGATATATGGCAAAATCAATACAATATTGTAAAGTAGTTAACCTCCAATTAAAATAAATAAGTTTATATTTTAAAAAACAGCTTGTAGGAACTGGGAAACCAATTCTTATTGATTCAAATTATATCTTTATTATTAAAGTGAAATTTACTAATATGTGAAACTAAAGCATTTTTGAAGATAGCAGTTACTAACAAACACACAGATGGTACTTTTATATGGCTGTCACTGTGATCCAGAGTAACTGTGAATAGCCGTTAATGATCTCCATATGGAAAAAATACATTTGGTGTAATTGATAACACTATAAAATTATGAATGAATTAGTGGTATGAATTAGTGGCATATAATACTGATAAGGCAGAATTAATGGGAATAAATATTACATAGTCAATTGTCCCTTTTAGATTCCCTTAGATGTCTCAACGGACTTGAGTTTGAGTGAACTCCAGGAGTTGGTGATGGACAGGGAGGCCTGGCATGCTGCAATTCATGGGGTCACAGAGTTGGACACAACTGAGTGACTGAACTGAGATGTCTTTAGATCGCCTACTACTTCTACCTTTATAGTTTTGTTCTCTGCCCCTTGTCATGTGTCATGGAAGTAAAAATGATGGAGTAAACACCATTAATATAATAATTAAAGCATCCTGAACACTTGTTTCTCTCAACATAAAATTCACTGCAAGTTGTTAGAATTATCCATTTCTGCCAGCATAGCCCTTCCATGACTGAGGCTCCTTCCATCGTTGGTGTCCTCACTTTTACCACATTGTCTTCAACGTAATCATGCAATGGGAAAAAATAAGAGTACTATGCCTTACAGAATTTAAGTGCCAAACCTGAGAAGGGGAGCGTCTCTTCTAATTCAGATGCTTGGCCCCAATCTAACTTTTTTAAACTAAGATTTTATTTTATAAGAGTTGTTTTAGATTCCCAGTAAAATTGAGAGGAATGTACAAAGATTTTCAATATATCCTGCAACCTCACACATGCATAGCCTTTACTGGTGTCAATATCCCCAACCAAGGCACACTTGTTTACAGCTGATGAAACTTTACTGACACAACACAATCACCCAAGGTCCATAGTTTACATCAGGGTTCATTCAGAGTGTGGTGTGGTACATTCCATGGGTTTAGACAAATGTCAGATGGCATTTATTAAAGATTATGGTATCAGGCAGAGAATATTCCTGGCCTTAAGAGTCCTCTGTTCTTTGTGTCTTCAACCACTCGCTCCCTTCCATCTGAAGATACAAGAAAAAGGGATCCTTCTATAAACCAGAAAAAAGGCTCTTACCAGACACTGAATCTTGCAGCAACTCATGTTGTATTTATCTGCCTCTAGAACTGTGAGAAATAGTTTTTAGTTGTTTCAGTCATCCAGTCTATGGTAAATTGTTATAGCATCCCAAGGTAAGGCAGCATGCTTTAAAATGGAAGTAATAGACAAAAGAAATCTAACAGTCTGGGAAGAAAGAGAGAAGACCTCCCTGATTCAAAAAATGTATTACCAAGACTTTAAAACTGCCTTAAAACTTAGGGATTTTAGTTAAACAATCTGTTAAGAAATAAAGCAAAGCAAGTAAACCAAACAGAAGCCAAGCTACACAAAGCAACACACAGAAAGCAGTACAAAAAATGCATTTTGTGAGGCATAAAATTGATGAGAAAAAATGTGAACAGTTGATTAATCTTGGTGAAAAGTAGAAAAATATTAATCACATGATTTTTAAAACTTTTATGCAGATTTTTAGATGAAGAAATTTATTCTAATTAGCTAATTCATTAGAGTAAAAGCTGATGTAAGAATGGACAAATGAAGGTATCTGAGAATGCTAGATTCTATCCAGATGGTACACGGTGCTCAGTGTTAGTGATGACCAATATGCTCTATTAATTTCAAGAGAGATTTGGGCTCATAATCAATGGGTTAGAAGAGGGCAGACATGAGAAACAGCCATGTAAAAATAGGTATTACCAAGACCTACTCACAGAAAACAAAAGTTACCAATTGGCTCTAACCTTTTCTATCCTGCTTAAAGCACAGATAAAAAGTGCATCCTGTTAAAAATGATAATGCATTCTCTTTACATAAAATGAGTTAGAGATTTGGGTGAAAATAAAACATTTTTGAGGAAGCAGATATCTGAGGGAACAGTTGTGCTATGCTTCTTACTATATAAACCTGATTTGCATAGAATCTTCAAGAAGGATTCTTATTCAGAGAAAGGTCTGCAAGTAAAGATCTTTCTGGCTTGGAGGACTTTCTTTTTGGGACATCCCTGGTAGCTCAGCTGGTAAAGAATCCACCTGCAATGTGGGAGACCTGGTTTCGATCTGATCCTTGGGTTGGGAAGGTCCCCTAGAGAGGAAATGGTTACCTACTCCAGTATTATGTCCTGGAGCATTCCATGGACTGTGTATCCAGGACTGAGCAACTTTCACTTACACTTTCACTTTCAATAAGAAAGCCAACAATTCTTGAAATTATAAGGGCATTGTATATCTCAGAGGCAACTAAAGGTCTAAGTCAACTAAATGAAAAAGCATCGTGATGTACTGTTGAACAGATATCTATAAAATTTGAGCCAAAGAAAGAGACCAAAATGTTACATTCAGTCAATCCCCCATTAAGTGTAAATTTCATTTATATTGGAACGTTAAGCACCTTGAGAATTCAGTAAATGAAGACTTGGTGATCCCTAACTGGGGAAAAGGACTATTAGAAAATAAAAGTGGAAATAAAAGTTGCACAATCATGTCCAACTCTTTGCGACCCTATGGACTACACAGTTCTTGGAATTCTCCAGGCCAGAATATTGGAGTGGGTAGCCTTTCCCTTCTCCAGGTGATTTTCCCAACCCAGGAATAGAACCAGGTCTCCCACATTGCAGGTAGATTCTTTATCAGCTGAGTCACAAGGAAAACCCTAGAAAATAAAACATCATCACCAAAAATATGAATTAAAAGAGGGAAAAAATGCAGTCAGTGAAAACATTATTACCCTATAATGGTGGAGAGAAAAGCTATGTAGCTTTTCTCAGTCATGTTAGACTCTCTGTAACCCCACGGACTGCAGCGCACCAGGCTTGCCGGTCCTTCACTTCCTGGAGCTTGCTGAAACTCAAGTCCCTTGAGTCAGTGATGCAATCCAACCATCCTCTGTCATCCCCTTTTATTCCTGCCTTCAACCTTTCCCTGAATCAGGGTCTTTTCTAATGACTCGGCTCATCGCATCATGTGGCCAAAGTATTGGAGCTTCAGCTTTAGCATCAGGCCTTCCAATGAATATTAGGGTTCATATCATTTAGGATTAACAGGTTGGATTTCCTTGCAGTCCTAGAGACAAATCTCAGTTCAGTTCAGTCACTCAGTCGTGTCCGACTCTTTGCAACCCCATGAATCTCAGCATGCCAGGCCTTCCTGTCAATCACCATCTCCCAGTTCACCCAGACTCACGTCCATCAGGTCAGTGATGCCATCCAGCCATCTCATCCTCTGTCATCCCCTTCTCCTCCTGGCCCCAATCCTTCCCAGCATCAGAGTCTTTTCCAATGAGTCAACTCTTCCCATGAGGTGGCCAAAGTACTGGATTTTCAGTTTTAGCATCATTCCTTCCAAAGGAATCCCAGGGCTGATCTCCTTCAGAACGGATTGATTGGATCTCCTTGCAGTCCAAGGGACTCTCAAGAGTTTTCTCCAACACCACAGTTCAAAAGCATTAATCTTCACTGCTCAGCCTTCTTCACAGTCCAACTCTCACATCCATACATGACCACAGGAAAAACCATAGCCTTGACTAGACGGACCTTTGTTGGCAAAGTAATGTCTCTGCTTTTGAATATGCTATCTAGGTTGGTCATAACTTTTCTTCCAAGGAGTAAGCGTCTTTTAANTCTCACATCCATACATGACCACAGGAAAAACCATAGCCTTGACTAGACGGACCTTTGTTGGCAAAGTAATGTCTCTGCTTTTGAATATGCTATCTAGGTTGGTCATAACTTTTCTTCCAAGGAGTAAGCGTCTTTTAATTTCATGGCTGCAGTCACCATCTGCAGTGATTTTGGAGCCCCCCAAAAATAAAGTCTAACACTGTTTCCACTGTTCCCTCATCTATTTCCCATGAATGATGGGACCGGATGCCATGAACTTCGTTTTCTGAATGTTGAGCTTTAGGCCAACTTTTTCACTTTCCTCTTTCACTTTCATTAAGAAGCTTTTTAGTTCCTCTTCACTTTCAGCCATAAGGGTGTTGTCATCTGCATATCTCAGGTTATTGACATTTCTCCCAGCAATCTTGATTCCATCTTGTGTGTCTTCCAGCCCAGCATTTTCATGATGTACTCTGCATATAAGTTAAATAAGCAGGATGACAATATACAGCCTTGACATATTCCTTNATCAAATGTATGCCCAAGCTTTACTTGTATTATATTTAATAATAATAATAAGTATAATTTTTAGAGCCTCCTATGTATTCTTGCCTGCAGAAAACCCATGGACAGAGGATCCTGGCAGGCTATGGTGCATGGGGGTTGCAAAGAGTCAGACATGACTGAGCAGCTAACCACAGTACATGTCCAAGCTGCTCTGTTGAGCATTTCATATATAGTATCTTGAATATTCACAACAACCCTAGTGCAGTGGATTGGGTAATGTTCCCCCCAAAATAAATGTCCAAATTCTAACCCTAGTAACTATGAATGTGACCTCATGTGGAAATAAGGTCAGTGTATTCAATTAAGTTAAAGATTTTGGGATGAGGTCATCTGTATTTAGAGTGGGCACTCTATCCAATGACTGGTATGCTTATAAGAGAAGGGAGAGATTTGATTTGAAGACACAGACAGAAGACCATATGAAGATGGGGACAGAGGTTGGAGTGATGAATCTACCAGCTGAGGAATGCCAAGGACTGCAAATGGTCACCAGAAGCCTGGAGAGTGGCATGGAACGTATTCTATATCAGTGTCTCTAGTGAGAACCAACTCTGCCAACACGTTGATTTTGGACTTTTAGTTTCATGAACTGTGAGAGAGTAAGTTTCTGTTGTTTTAAACCAATAAGCATTTGGTAATTTTTTAATGCCTGTAATACAGAAATGCTTTTTTAGTTTTATAGGTAAGAAAACTGAGGCCAAGAAAGAGTTTATGACTTTGTCCAAGGTCACCGAAGTAGCAAACGCCCCAGACCAGCCTCTAACTCAGTTCAGAACTGGCTTCTTGGGCATACCACCTGTGTAGCTTTAATGTTCTGTTGTGCTTTCTTAAAATCTTAATAATTTTTGATCAAGCGGTCTTGCATTTTCATTTTGCACTGGGCCCTGCAAATTATATAGCTGTTCCTGATGGGATCTCTCTGGTTCACAAACCTCTGCTCTTTCCTCTGACTCTGCAGGGTCACAGCCACATACATCCTTGGTCTCTACTGGTGCCCACAGTTGCACTCTCCACCAGTGTCCCCACTGTGGTAAGCCAAGGCCCATGCGAAGAGCTGACTCATTGGAAAAGACTCTGATGTTGGGAGGGATTGGGGGCAGGAGGAAAAGGGGACGACAGAGGATGAGATGGCTGGATGGCATCACTGACCCGATGGACGTGAGTCTGGGTGAACTCTGGGACTTGGTGATGGACAGGGAGGCCTGGCATGCTGCGGTTCATGGGGTCGCCAAGAGTCGGACATGACTGAGCGACTGAACTGAACTGAACTGAACTGAAGGCCCCCAAAGATGTCCCTGCTCTATCTCCAGGACCTGGGCATATGAGACNTGGACGTGAGTCTGGGTGAACTCTGGGACTTGGTGATGGACAGGGAGGCCTGGCATGCTGCGGTTCATGGGGTCGCCAAGAGTCGGACATGACTGAGCGACTGAACTGAACTGAACTGAACTGAAGGCCCCCAAAGATGTCCCTGCTCTATCTCCAGGACCTGGGCATATGAGACATGGTATAGTAAAGGGACTTTGCAGTTGTGATTAAATTAAGAATCCTGAGATGGGGTGACTGTGCTGGAAGATCTGGTGGGCCTCATGTAATCACAACAGTCCTTGTAAGAGGGGCACAGAAGTTAGGGTCCAAGGAGAAAGCAATATGATGACAGAACAGAGAAGGAGAGACACTTTGAAGATGGAGAAAGGGGCTGCTAACCAAGAAATACAGTGGCTTCTCAAAGCTGAAAAAGGCCTAGAGATGCATCTTCCCACCAGAGCCTCCAGAAGGTGCCAGACCTGCTGACACCTTCACTGTTATTTAAGCTGTTTGAAGTCCAACCTCCAGAATCATAAAAGAATAATTTTGTTTTTAAAGCCACTAACTTTTTGGCAATTTGTTATAATAGCAAAAGGAAACTACTATACCCTGCTTCAAAGACTCCCTCCTACCCTTGCCTTTAAATCTGTAGAAGAAAAATAAATCACTCTGTAAGTATTAGTGAAGAGAAATAGAACTCTTGTTCAACAGAAAACATTCAAAACATCTACATAATATTTATATATAGTTGTAGAAGTCACCGATTTTCAAAGGCAAGTTTCCTTTTCTTGAGGTTCATTTAATATGTAAGAAAAATATTCCAATATTTATAGTTAAATCATGAAAATTATTGATGCGAAACAATAAATATTAGTTTGGAATTACAAAGAATATTAACTTATGCCTTTGAAAAAGCTCTCCGTGCTCCTGTTTTAATCTTTCATTATTCTAAAAGGGAATATAATTTTAATGTTTATGTTATTTAATGGTCAGATTTCTGCCTAGGACTTAAAAAGTAGTTAAATGTTAAAAAATTGGTTGAAATATGAATTTAATCTAAGGCCCTTTTGTGAAAGAAAATGGAAGAAATGCAACCATTAAAAATAAACTAAAACTAAAAAGAAAAAAACTGAAAGAGAAACCAAAGTCCATTTCCCTTCGTCTGATTTTCAAGGTTACTCATCCCTTAGATTCTGTCCAAAGTACCTTCCACATCTCCATCCAGCTGGCTCACACCAGCCGCACAAAGATGCGTAGCTGAAAAAGCATGGATTTGAGATTAAGTTGTGTTCCACAACTTCCTGTCTATGTGAGTTCAAGCAAGTTACTTCATTGGTCTGAGTCCTATTATGTCTATTTCACAAATGAGAGAATTCATCTTCAGGGGTGGGTTGTAGAAAAAATGAACCAAGTCTAGCATGATGTTCTGCATTTCACAGGTGTTGGAGAAAATGCTGTCAAGTATTAATTGCTATCCCCTCTTTTTTCAAAGAGTGGCCAGCATGTTCCAGACTCACTGAAGCATGGTCATTAGGGTAGAAACGCTGATTTTAAAAAGTCACCATTAGGATTTCTAAGCAGACATTTGAAGTTCCTAGCAGCAAACAGTCTACACAGAGGACAAAACCTGGACCAACTCAGGGCCTGGAGTTTATGCATTAAATAGCTGAGGATACAGGAATGCTGCTATTGTCTTAGATAAAAAAAGCTCAAGCCTTTCTGGGCTGGTAGAAAGATGGACTAGTTGGAGAGGAGGGCAACAGAGTACGTCTCTGGTCTGTGTTTTCTTGTCCCTCTTGAAAATATAAGAGGATGAATGCATCCCCAGGTGAGTTTGATGAGTCCCAAAGAAGGGGGACTGGGGAACTTATGGCCAGCATCTGAGTCCCCATTCTGGGACAACATGAGACCCACAAGGGTCTTCTTCTGCTTTGTCCTGGATGGGTGGAATGAAGATATAATGGGCTATTTGCTTGCTTCTTTAGCTGAGCTGAAAGTAACAGTGACCGAAATGAGAAAGGTTATTTCTGTCACTCGAAGTTTAGACTAGTTGGTGATCCAGGAAGGAAAGGCAGCGTGTTCCATGAGTCCTTCTTTCTCGTTACTCCCCCTATCCTAGGGTGATGGTTCTGGCTCCCTGAAGCATCTCAACCGTGAGAGCTGTGGTTAGCTCTCATCTACCACACCTGCACTTTAGTGAGCTGAAAGGTGGGAAAAGGAAGGCGGGAAATGGAAGCAAGCTGCTTCCCTTTCAGGGCATGGCCAGAAGTTTTGCACTTTGCTTCTTTTCACATCCTATTGGCTGGAACTTTATCATATAGACATTCCCAGCTGCAAGAAAAGGGTTGGAAATGAAAACCCTAGCTGATGGTTATTGGACAAGCTGAGACTTATAGGTTAATGGGAATCAAGACAGAATGGATACTGGGGACAATTAGTAAGCTTGCTACAGAAAGCCCTCATAGAATGGCAGATATTTCCTCATTGGATCAGGCAGAGTTCAATCAAGGAAGCAGAATCGTTATAATTGTTATGGAATAAAGGATTTATTTTAGAAACAAGACCTCATAAAACTGTAGGAGAAGTTGGGAAAATAAAGGTCTGAACGGGGCAGTTGGAGGATCAAAGAAAAGTCTCTGACCAACATTTTTGAGACTGCTGCAGTCAGACAAGTGAGGGAGAAACAGCTAGATCTCCAGGACCCTCTGCATCTGCCCATTCCCTTATCTAAATATAAGAGCCTTACAAGAGCATTGGATGCTGCTTTACTTCCACTTCTCAGTCTTGCTTACTTTTCTCTTTTGACCGATTCCAACCTGAAATTGTACAGGAAAGCGAGTCTGGCAAATGTAGTTCTATTAGTAGCTTAGTCAAGTTGACACACTTACAAAGCATAACATTCGTGTGGTGTAGAGCGGTGGAGATTGATATGACATTGACGTGGAGTGGGCCTAGGGATTTCAAGAGTGGGCAAGGGATGATGGGCAGCAGGTTCTGCATTTGTCTCCATGGATGTTGGTACTTAGGATGAGAAATCTACCTCCTTGGCCCCCTCTCCAGTGCCTTGACACCACGTGCCAGCCCCTCCATTCCAGTGTTCCTTGCTGCATAAGGGCTAAGGTACCATCTTGGGATTGGTCTGGGAGGGACAAAACTTTGACTTGAGAAAAACCTAGTTAGTTTAAGAAAAACCTCAAGTTGATTTTACTAGGATTTTTGCCCTTGGGCAGAATATGGGCTTCATTTCAGTAGCTCAGTTGTGTCCAACTCTTTGTGACCCCATGAATTGCAGCACGCCAGGCCTCCNTGGAAGCTCATGTACACTCATGACTGATTCATGTCAATGTATGGCAAAATGAATACAGTATTGTAAAGCAAAACAAACTAAAAAATAAAAATTTAAACTTAAAAAAAAAAAGAGTCTTCTCCAACACCACAGTTCAAAAGCATCAGTTCAAAGTAATGTCTCTGCTTTTGAATATGCTATCTAGGCTGGTCATAACTTTCCTTCCAAGAAGTAAGCATCTTTTGATTTCATGGCTTCAGTCACCATCTGTAGTGATTTTGGAACCCCAAAAGATAAAGTCAGACACTGTTTCCACTTTTTCCTCATCTATTTCCCATGAAGTGATGGGACCGGACGCCATGAACTTCGTTTTCTGAATGCTGAGCTTTAAGCCATATTTCAACATGAACCCACCATAGGTGTATATATGTTCCCAATCCTGAAACTCCCTTCCACTTCCCTCCCCATACCATCCCTCTGGGTCATCCCAGTGCACCAGCCCCACACATCCTGTATCCTGCATCGAACCTAGACTGGCGATTCGCCTCCTACATGATATTATACATGTTTCAATGCCATTTTCCCAAATCATCCAACCCTTGCCCTCTCCCACAGAGTCCAAAAGACTGTCCCATACATCTATGTTNCATCCCTCTGGGTCATCCCAGTGCACCAGCCCCACACATCCTGTATCCTGCATCGAACCTAGACTGGCGATTCGCCTCCTACATGATATTATACATGTTTCAATGCCATTTTCCCAAATCATCCAACCCTTGCCCTCTCCCACAGAGTCCAAAAGACTGTCCCATACATCTATGTTTCTTCTGCTGTCTTGCATACAGGGTTATCATTACCATCTTTCTAAATTCCATATATATGTGTTAGTATACTGTACTGGTGTTTTTCTTTCTGGCTTACTTCATTCTGTATAATTGGCTACAGTTTCATCCACCTCATGAGAACTGATTCAAATGTATTCTTTGTAATGGCTGAGTAATACTCCGTTGTGTATATGTACCACAGCTTTCTTATCCATTCATCTGCTGATGGACATCTAGGCATCACTACTTATTAGGGAAAGGCAAGCCAAACTATGAGATGGCATTTCATATCCTCTAGGATGACAATAGTTCAAAAGACACACAATAAGGAGTGTTGACAAGGTGTCAAAGAATTTGAATACTTATACTTTTCTAATGAGAATATGAAACTTTGGAAAATTGTTATTTTCTAAAACTTTAACCATAATATTACCATATAAATAAGTATTCCAACTTCCAGGTATGTACCTAAGAGAAATGAAAACACCATACCATATGAAAAGCTGTACATAAACATTCAAAACAGCATTATTCAGTTTAGCTAAAATATGGGAAAAGACTAAATGTATATCAACTGACAAATATGTGTGTGTGTGTGGTTTATACATATAGTAGCATATTTACCTATAAAATGGCAATAATGTATAATTCTATTAATATAAAATAATGTATACTTCTATTAATATAATCCAAAATAGATAAATCTATAAAGATAGAAATATCTCCTGGATATGGAGGAGTATGGGGTGAATAGGAGTGACTGCTAATGGATATAGGGTTTCTTTCTATAGTGATGGAAATGTTTTAAATCGTGTGGATGCAGCATGTGCATATACTAAAAAATCGTTTGATGTATTTATGGCATATCATGTAATTCTCACTAAATCTGTTCAACAATTTAATTGAATTTGTTACATTGATTTTTAACAATTGAATCATTTTTATCGATTTCCCTATGTAATGCTCATCCATTAGATTCAATTTCTTATCATTTTCTACATGTTTACATATCATCTCAGTTTCATTGTTAAAATCAGATTGATCATGATATAATCTACTGGAAAGCACTTAGATGAGTCCTACAAAGAATACTGGAAAATTGTAAAAGTTTAGAGGTTATAACAGTTATACTTACATTGTATGAACATTCTTCTTTTAAAAATTCATTATTAAGCACACCAAAGATTACACACGCGGAAATTGTAACAAATGTTCCTCTTTTGAGAGAAATAATTTTTTTGTCTCTTTATGAGGAAAATATAGTTGGATAAAAGCCTTTATTAATCATACTAGTTTATCTTATTGTAATTTTTGTCTCATAGTTTTCCATTTATACATTTGTGTTTTCATACAGCAAATATGTGCTGCAAAGTATAAACTGAACTTATAAAAAGAGGGCATGGTCTTCCCAGGTGGCTCAGTGGTAAGGAATATCCTGCCAGTGCAGGAGACTTGAGTTTGATACATTGGTCAGAAAGATCCCCTGAGGAAGGAAATGGCAGTCCACTCCAGTATTCTTGCCTGGGAAATCCCATGGACAGAGGAGCTTGGTGGGCTCCAGTCCATGGGGCAACAAAAATGTTGGATGTGACTTAGCAAATGAACAGCAACAACAGCATTGAAATATAACCTCTGGCACTTAAAAGATTTTGCACGTTATATAACCAACAAATCTCAGTACTCTTATTTGTTAAATGGGTGAAACACTGCATACACTGAGGTATGGTGGTGAGGATGAAATTAAATGGCTAATGTTTGGTCTATGCCATATATTTGGCATTTTTATTAAGTCTGAACTTTGTGAGTGTGGGTCTGATTGTGTATAGTGAGTTTATATGTGTGTAGTGAGTTTATATGTGTATATAAAGTACCTATATATAAATATATTTATTGTATTTTAAATTTTATATTTCAAATCTTGAGATATCTACTACCTAAACATTTACTATGGGCTTAGATACTATTCTGAATTCTGTTTAATTCTTAAAGTTTAAATATAAAAGACTACACTTATAGTTTATCTTGGTTTTGTTTCTTTAGCTTCTTATTACTTACTAAGGTAAAGTAAAAATATACCTGTTAGAATTTATCATAACTCTATGCTTCATCAAATAATCCTATGTTTCTTTACTTTTATCATCACAATTTAATTGAAGATAAAATAGTTTATGTTTATTTTAAATCATTAATTATCTGATGCCAGCAGTGATTTTAAAGTGAAAATATCATTTTGTTTATTGATAGCAATTCATAATATTTTATTTTAGGCATCATAGTTGATATCTAAAACACTGATCATTTTAACACAAAAGTTAATCATCATAGACTAAAAATGATTTCACCTTGACTTCTCTAAAATGATTTATATTAGTTCAAAGTAAATCTTTTGAGAAGTAAGTGAAGCAAATCTACTTCCCAAGAGACAGTACATCACACAGTATTGGAGCAAACAAACACACAAAAGTGACAGAGTATTTACATCTGCCTCAGAGGAATTGGAACTTGTGAATTTTGTGACAAAATCTTTAAGGGAAATTTTATCTTTCTGACAGTTCCACCAAGTTATCATATCAAAAACAGAAAGAATTTTACCACTTTCAGGAAGTTAGGGAAACATTATTAGGAGATAAAAAAGCATGATATTTGATACAATGTTTCATTGCTTCTAAGATTTTAAACATATTCCATTTTGGCAGTATTATTCCATAATAATAATCTAATATATCAGTTATGCCATTAATTTACTCTCTACATCTTTTGCCTGAGTGATAAAAGAAAAAAGAGAGAAGGAATGAGGAGTAATTAATAGAGAGTAGAAATACTCATTCACAATCTTTTCAAATAATGGTGAAAAAATATATTTTTTCATATATATATGAAATATATATAATACATATATTATAATATAGTATACATTATATTAATATATAATAATTGTATAATAATTATATA
>SJYA01002517.1:230937-259575 GCA_006410615.1 Neotragus moschatus | reverse complement strand
TAGTTTATATTTTCCATAAACAAGGATATTATCCTATGTAACCACAATACAAGCATCAGTATAAGAAAGTTAACATTGATATATTACTACAAGCTAATCCGCAGGGCAGTGGGATTATGCTGATGGAAGTTGATATACTTTCCCTGACTTCAAGAGCCAAGATATAGGGGCCAAGAATCTGTCACAGTCAGCGACCTTAGAGAGTACAATCTCGTTCTCTGTCTTTTGGTTTAGAGGCATAGGTAACCTCCAGGGGATCTTCCAGACAGAATCCAGGTCTTCTGCATTGCAGACAGATTCTTTACCCGCTGAGAAACCAGGGAAGCCCAACCTAAATGGAGCTGCCTCAATTTCTAATACATTACAATTATGACTGTTCCTGGTAACATTACTTACTCCTTGGGCCTTAGAACCACAAAAATCACAGAGGATCAGTCACTGATGAGTTATTAGGTCTAATGGTGAGGAAAGCCACACTCACACTTTTATAACAGGTTCTTGGCTCTTGGAGAGATATCCACTGGTTTAAACCAAGGCTCATATCTTGTGGAATGACATGTGGTGTATGTCTTATATTACGACATTATCTCCTAGAGGAAGGCGGCTTTTCTCTTTGTTGACATTGGATCTGAGTCCTTAGTAAGACAGTCCACGTTTCTTTTGGTCTGGACACTTTGGAATCAGGAAAAACATGTCAAAATCCATAAGCATAATCTCACAGTCCCACTTGTATAACTATGACTTTCCTAGTGGCTCAGATGTTAAGGAGTCGGCCTGTAATGCAGGAGGCCCTGGTTCAATCCCTGGGCCAGGAAGATCCCCTGGAGAATGAAATGCAACCCACTCCAGTATTCTTGCCTGGAAAACCCAATGTATGGAGGGGCCTGGCAGGCTACAGTCCATAGGGTCGCAAAGAGTTGGACACAACTGAGTGACTTCACTTCTTTACTTCAGTGTCATAAAGTTGGAAAACTGTGTTGTGAAAGATAGCGTGATGAAGTTATTGGATAAGAAACGCTGCTTATAGAAACACTTTGAACAAAGAAATCAAAGTCCATACCTGGACATATGTCTATCTCAATAAAGAAAAAAATGCTATTTGTTTCATGGTAGGAAGAATATAATGTGATTTCCTCAGGTTATTCCATGGAAGCAATTAGCCACTCTGAGTCAATAATATCTTTCTTTCAAAGAAATGTGGAAAATTAGATGTATTGTTCAAACTTCTGCCAAAAGGATAGACTTCCTACTACCATTTTGTATAGGGTGGTGATTTTAAGATATGTATTCAGATGCTTTTACACTACTCTCAATATTGGGAGATTTATGGTCCCTTCTTTGAACCTAGGAAGATTTGTGAATGTGTCTAGTGGAATACAGAAAAAGTAACATTATGTGACTTGTGAGGATAGATTCTACAAGGNAGACTTCCTACTACCATTTTGTATAGGGTGGTGATTTTAAGATATGTATTCAGATGCTTTTACACTACTCTCAATATTGGGAGATTTATGGTCCCTTCTTTGAACCTAGGAAGATTTGTGAATGTGTCTAGTGGAATACAGAAAAAGTAACATTATGTGACTTGTGAGGATAGATTCTACAAGGCTAACTAATTTTTGTTTCACTCATTGAGAATATTCTCTTTGAAGCCCTTAGCCACCATATTAAAACTCCAATCTTTTTCAGCCACTATGTTGCAAGAGTCATGAATAGATCTTTCCATTGATCACCTCAGGTAAATGTATCCTTCCTGTTATTCTTGCCAAGTCAATTGGCATGCTAATGAAGCCATCTTGAACATTCCAGACCAGACATTCACCAATGAGTACTGTCAGATGACCTTTATTGGCACCATATAGAACAGATGATCCACCCAGCTTAGCCCTTCCCAAATTTCTGATCCATAAAATCATGATATGTAATAAAACAATTATTGTTTTTCAGTTGTTGCACCACAGTGGATAACCAGAATACAGAATGACTTCCTGAGTCACTTCAGCTTTAATCCACTAAAAATTCACTTCTGCTCCTAACATCCAAAATTGAAATCCACATATGTTAATATTCATTAACTGATCTTTTGGAACTCCTCACAGGCCCTTAGGCATTTTTTTTAAAGCTTTGCTGAGTCGGAAGTAAGTACTATGGGAATTTCAATGATGCTTGCTTGCAAATAACTTGTGACTTTGAGGGCTGAGTTCATGTTATTTTAATTAATGATGCAATGATGCAACACCCCTAAACTCTTTAAATCACTGGATCACATAACACTAAAGATGAGGAGTTGAAGTAATATGTTCATGGTTTTCTCTTTTTTAGATATTCTTTCTCTGCAAAGACTCATTGGTAAACCAGGAGGGTCCGACAGAGAAAGCAGAAGTCAGTGAGGCATCCAGTCACTGTTGCAAATCAACACAAAAGAGAGAAGTGAAGTAATATCCTGGTCTAATTCCTTCTCTGTCCTTTAATCGCCTAAGCATCATGTTGATCAAACAAAATTATTCATTTAAGGGAGGCCATGTGATCATTCCACAGGGCTCAGCATCCTGAGGCCGAAAACACAATCAAAACAAACAAACAAAAAACTGAGAATATGGTTTATCACAGTGAAATCAATGCTATTGAACAGTACATTATATCCCTGACTTGAAGGACATAAGAATCCATAACACTTTGAAAAGCTACAGGCTGTTTACAGGCATAGAGACATTTAAGAAGTATCTGTGCATGAGTACTTAAACCCAATTATTAATTATTTTGTGCCAAATATTTTTTGGGGTGATACTAGAATTGAGAGTCTGTTGGGCAGCAAGGATATAAAACCAGTCAATACTATAGAAAATCAACCCTGATTATTCATTGGAAGGACTGATGCTGAAGCTGAAGTTCCAATATTTTGGCCACCTAATGTGAGTAGCCAACTCATTGAAAAAACCTTGATCCTGGGAAAGGTGAAGGCAGAAGAAGTGGATGACAGAGGATGAGATGGTTGGATGGAATCTTTGATTCGCTGGACATGGATTTGAGTGAACTCTATGAGATGGTGAGGGACAGGGAGGCCTGGAGTGCTGCAGACCATGGGATCACAGAGTTGGACATGACGGACAACTGAACAACAACAAGCCACTCAACCACAACCAAAGAAGAACATTTCTAGGATAAATAGTAGGGCTTGAGGCTGATTCTGTTGAGATCTACCTACTGTTTCCTGCCCTTTCCTAGAATTTGATCCGGCAACCATTCTGTAGGCAGTGCATGATTACCTAGATGCAATCTTATTACTCATGTATTAGATCCTGTATATACGGGATACAGAGTATAACATAGCTCCAGGAAAGAAACTATGCACCAAACCCGAGTATTAGGTAAGGAAGCTTGGCTTATAAATATACTTTTGTGAACATATCAAGTAGTCTGATGTTTCTTAGGGTGATATATTTGGAAATAGGGGCTTCCCTGGTGGCTTAGAAATAAGGAAGTCACCTGCCAATGCAAGAGATGCAGGTTCAGCCCCTGGGTCAGGAAGATCCCCTGGAGAAAGAAATGGCAACCCACTAAAGTATTCTTGCCTGAAAAATCCCATGGCCAGAGGAGCCTAGCAGGCTATAGTCCATGGGTTGACAAAAGAGTTGGACATTATTTAGGGACTAAACAACAGCAACAGCAGCAATTTGGAAACAACTCTTTTGATGATCCCTAATAAAATGCTTCCCACAATCTGGCAGCATTGAATCCTCTAGTTTCCTATAAGAATCTGGACACAGTCAAGAAATTATTTTCATTGAATAACTGCCAACTCAATGGCTCCTAGTAAGCTCTGCTGAAAATATATCCTTAGCACTCTGTGAAAGCAAACTCATGTGTCATAAGCTATCTATTTCTCTAAACCTCCAAACCAGTCAACCAAAAGACTTCAGACACCA
This sequence comes from Neotragus moschatus, assembly GCA_006410615.1. Classification (NCBI taxonomy): domain Eukaryota; kingdom Metazoa; phylum Chordata; class Mammalia; order Artiodactyla; family Bovidae; genus Neotragus; species Neotragus moschatus. Next base: position 255,649 of record SJYA01002517.1, on the reverse strand, counting down.
ATGGCACTACTAGCAGGTCAGCTTATCCCAGTCTTCCCTAAACTGTCAGAGCCACAGAAGCATTCTTAACACCCAGACTTTTAAAGCAGATGATTATATAATTATGAAGCAGAATACCACATTTCTTTTCCTCATAGGTTTATGATAAAAAGAACAGAATTTCCAACTGAGCTTTCTCTTTTCAGTCTGGAGATTATTATAGGAAAATCTTTAAGTCCCTTTCACCATTCTCTGCATGGTAGAACCATTTTCTATTTTTATTGGAAAGAATCTAGCATTAACTCCGTGGAGTTTTACTGAGGCATGAACAGAAGCAGAAGTAGAAGAACAAGCATGCCTTGTTTCTTATTTTATTTAACACGCCCACTTGCTAGTGCTTTTTTCTTCCCACTTCCTCCTGTGCTTCAGGAATAAAAGAATAATCTGACTAAGCACTACATGCCTCACAAAGTCAGACTACAGTCTGATTCTTCCTATTCTGGCTCATCTTTTGTGCATTTAGAAGATAAATTAATTTAAAAAATGCACTCTATAGTCTCAGACTCTTTGTTCAGGGGATAGGAGGTAGACTTCTGTAGAAGCTAGTCATCTTTATGCAAACTTCTAGCATCATTTACAAAAGATTTTCTGCTTTTTCAGGATTTTTCTCTGATGCTTGCATGACACTAATATACCATATATTATCTACTTTTCTCTTGTATTATGTTCAGATGGAAGAAATATGCATACAGTGTTAACTCAATAAAGTCCCAACAGTGCTGTATGGATAATTTTTCATTCACTTGTTGATACCTATGCTGAGACAGTTCTCTGCAAGCTTGTGTCTTAGGAGGGAAAGAAAAAAAAACAAAACAGAGTAGGCAAATGAAATTGGAAATTGTCAAAACAACTGCATATGCCAGGACATTAAGAATAACCAAATAAGAAGGCAACAAAAGCTGGTTCAGAGTTGATCTGGTTTCATATGATTTACCTGACACTTATACCCAATCATTTTGCTTGACACAGAGCACTCATCCTTTGAGTACTTTAGATTATTTCAGTAATAGGAAACACAACCACAAAAGTACAGGAATGCAGCTCCGTGTTCTGTAAGATTAGATAGCAATGGTTAATGATAAAATGCTGTCATTCTTTATTAAAGATTTGTTGAAATGCCTTCTATTGGATATTTTCTGTTTATATGAACTCCATATTTCAACCAACTGCAGACGGTGCAATATTATAGTATTTAAATACTATTGAAAAATCTGCATTTGAAATGGCTTATGTATTCCTAAACATGTTATTCAAGGGACAACAATATTTGGACATCTGTCAATATGTATATACCACTATTCACTTCTTTCCCTCTCCTGTAGACAAGCTTTGTACATATATGCCATTGAGAAAATACAACTCTTCATATCAATGCATTGTACATGTACTCCTAATTTAAATGTACATATGTCTATTACTACTAAAACTAAATATTTGCACATATGCTTTTTGAACATATGTGGTTACTGTTCTATGAAACACTTGTTCAAGGCTTTTAACAATTTCTGTTGGAATTTGGGCTTTTTCTAATTTGGTTTTTATATATTTCATGGTAATTGATGCTTAATGTATGTAAGTGCAAAATATTGAAATTGAGTACTTGAATCAACGAGATGTCGTAAACATTTTCATTTCCTTTACGTGTGTTTAAAGAACTGGACATGGAACAACAGACTGGTTCCAGATAGGAAAAGGAGTACGTCAGGGCTGTATATTGTCACTCTGCTTATTTAACTTATATGCAGAGTACCCCATGAGAAATGCTGGGCTTGATGAAGCACAAGCTGGAATCAAGATTGCCGGGAGAAATATCAACAACTTCAAATATGCAGATGACACAATCTTATGGCAGAAAGTGAAGAGGAACTAAAAAGGCTCTTGAAGAAAGTGAAAGTGGAGAGTGAAAAAGTTGGCTTAAAGCTCAACAGTCAGAAAATGAAAATCATGGCATCTGGTCCCATCACTTCATGGCAAACAGATGGGGAAACAGTGGAAATAGTGTCAGACTTTAATTTTTTGGGCTCCAAAATCACTGCAGATGGTGACTGCAGCCATGAAATTAAAAGACGCTTACTCCTTGGAAGAAAAGTTATGACCAATCTAGATAGCATGTTCAAAAGCAGAGACATTACTTTGCCAACAAAGGTCCATCTAGTCAAGGCTATGGTTTTTCCAGTAGTCATGTGTGGATGTGAGAGTTAGACTGTGAAGAAGGCTGAGTGCCAAAGAATTGATGCTTTTGAACTGTGGTGTTGGAGAAGACTGTTGAGAGTCCCTTGGACTGCAAGAAAATCCTACCAGTCCATTCTGAAGGAGATCAACCCTGGGATTTCTTTGGAAGGACTGATGCTGAAGCTGAAACTCCAGTACTTTGGCCACCTCATGCGAAGAGTTGACTCACTGGAAAAGACTTTGTTTCTGGGAGGGATTGAGGGCAGCAGGAGAAGGGGACGACCAAGGATAAGATGGCTGGATGGCATCACTGATTCGATGGACGTGAGGCTAAGTGAACTCCAGGAGTTGGTGATGGACAGGGAGGACTGATGTCCTGTGATTCATGGGGTCGCAAAGAGTCGGACACGACTGAGTGACTGAACTGAACTTAACTGAACTGAAAGAACTTACAGATGTTCAAGCTGAATTTAGAGAAGGCAGAGATCAAATTGCCAACATCAGTTGGATCATAGACAAAGGAAGAGAGTTGCAGAAAAATACCTACTTCTGCTTCATTGACTATGCCAAAACTTTTGACTGTGTGGATCACAACAAACTGTGGAAAATTCTTCAAGAGGTGCGAATACCAGACTACTTTACCTGCCTCCTAAGAAATCTGCAAGCAAGTCAGGAAGCAACAGTTAGAACTGGACATGGAACAATTAACTGTTTCCAAATTGGGGATGGAGTACATCAAGGTTATATATTGTTACCCGGTTTATTTAACTTATATGCAAAATACATCATGTGAAATGCCAAACTGGATGAAACACAAACTGGAATCAAGTTTGCTGGGAGAAATATCAATAACCTCATATATGCAGATGACACCACTGTTATGGGAGAAAGTGAAAAGGAACTAAAGGGTTTCTTGGTGAAAGTAAAAGAAGAGAGAGAAAAAGTTGTCTTAAAACTCAACATTCAGAAAACTAAGAACGTGGCAACTAGTCCCAGCATTTCATGGCAAATAGATGGAGAAACAATGGAAACAGTGAGAGGCTTTATTTTCTTGGGCTCCAAAATGACTGCAGGTGGTGACTGCAGCCATGAATTTGAAAGATGCTTGCTTCTTGGAAGAAAAGCTATGACAAACCTAGACAGCACGTTAAAAAGCAGAGACATTACTTTGTCGACAAAGGTCCCTCTAGTCAAAGCTATGGTTTTTCCAGTAATCATGTGTGGATGTGAGATTTGAACTATAAAGAAAGCTGAGCATCAAAAGAATTGATCCTTTTGAACTGTGGTGTTGGAGAAGACTCTTGAGAGTCCCTGGGACTGCAAAGAGATCCAATCAGTCAATCCTAAAGGAAATCAGTCCTGAATATCCATTGGAAAAACTAATGCTGAAGCTGAAGCTCCAATACTTCGGGTACCTAATGTGAAGAACTGACTCATTGTAAAGGACCCTGATACGGAGAAAGACTGAAAGCAGGAGGAAAAGGAGACGACAGAGGATAAGATGGTTGAATGACATTACTGACTTGGGCACGGNAAAGTCCCTGGGACTGCAAAGAGATCCAATCAGTCAATCCTAAAGGAAATCAGCCCTGAATATCCATTGGAAAGACTAATGCTGAAGCTGAAGCTCCAATACTTCGGGTACCTAATGTGCAGAACTGACTCATTGTAAAAGACTCTGATACGGAGAAAGATTGAAAGCAGGAGGAAAAGGAGATGACAGAGGATAAGATGGTTGAATGACATTACTGACTCATTGGGCACAAGTTTGAGCAAGCTCTGGGAGCTGGTGATGGACAAGGAAACTGGTGTGCTACAGTCCATGGGATGGCAAAGAGTCAGATATGACTGAGTGACTGAAAAGAACTGAACTGCAAGAATAGTGGTAGTGGTCGTTTAGTCGCTCTGTCAAGTCCTACTCTTGTGACCTCATGTTCTCCAGCCCACCAGGCTATGGGATTTCCCAGACAAGAATAATGGAGTGGGTTGCCATTTCCTTCTTCAGGGGATATTCCTGACCCAAGAATCAAACTCTGGTCTCCTGCATTGCAGGTGGATTCTTTACCAAAGCTACACTTCAAGAATGTAGTTTTTAATTACTGACTAAACTTCTGCTGTGTACTTCTCTTTCCAGTTCAACTGAGATACCTAAGGATAAGAACGGTCATGTTCTCTTTCCCTAGCTCAATGGTTCCAATTAGGTGTTGGTTTTGTCAGGAGACAAACACCCTCTGTATCACCGGCAAATAAAAAAATAGTTATGACTGCTTGGTATAGACTTTGGAGAATTTTGTATATATGTATTTATTTTTTTTAGGAAATTTCACTTCCATTCAAGTTTTAACCAATTCTAATTCAAGTGCCTTTTATTTACAGCCAATACAAATTCATTAATTTGTATATGATATACATGGAATTTATTTTTTCCAATACTTGATAGGAGAAAAGATAACTACATCAATGATTCTCTGTAAGAGATATTTAGACATAGCTTCCTTATATTCAGACATATTATCTTTCAAAGAAAGAAAGAATGATGAAACAAATAAGTAAAAACTTCTATAGAAAAAAAATTAAGAACAAAGCACCTTAATCCTATCACATATAGACAATCATAAAAAAAGACAGAGTATCTCTACTCCATATGTACATTTTAGAAAATGTTATGAGAAATTATTTTGGCTGTTATATATGGCTCAAATTTCTTTTGCCTGTTTTATTTGTTTATGCATATGGTATACATGCATTTTTATTTGCAATCTCTCTATAAGATAATTATATTAAAATTTGTCATGTTTGTAATAGAAATACAGATATCCATATGATTAAAAATCATTATAGTATCTTGTTATAACACTTTAACTTTGCTACCAGATATGTCAGTGATTCAAATTGTAGCTTTTTTCAGAATTATTTGGAAATTAAAATTCTATATAAACATATAATTATATTTGTAATACTTCTATTCATAACATTATAATCTTTCTTTTTTCTGTAATATATTATTGACATATATAAGTAACATTAAATATTCTTCTAAATATATTCTCATCATGCCTATATCATCTATTTGTATACCTTTATGTATTTATATATAACAACACAGAGGTGTACTGTGTCCTGTATAATTTTTAAAACTATATACTCTGTTTTTGTGGTATGAATCATATCTTAAGCTTCTCAAAAACATATCTAATTTCATTGTCTTAATAGGTGTATTCAAAATACCAGTTCAGTTCAGTTGCTCAGTCATATCTGATTCTTTGCAACTCCATGGATTGCAGCATGCCAGGCCTCCCTGTCCATCACCAACTCCTGGAGTTTACTCAAACTTATGTCCCTTGAGTCAGTGATGCTATGCACCCATCTCATCCTCTGTCATCCCCTCCTTCTCCTGCCTTCAATCTTTCCCAGCATCAGGGTCTTTTCAAATGAGTCAGTTCTTCGTATCAGGTGGCCAAAGTATTGGAGCTTCAGCATCAGTCCTTCCAATGAATATTCAGACTGATTTCCTTTAGACTTGACTGGTTGGATCTCCTTGCAATCCAAGGGACTCTCAAGAGTCTTCTCCAATACCATAGTTCAAAAGCATCAGTTCTTCGGTGCTCAATTTTCTTTATAGTCCGACTCTCACATCCACACATGACTACTGGAAAAACCATAGCTTTTACTAAAAGGATCTTTGTTGGTAAAGTGATATTTCTCCTTTTTATTTTTTTAAATTTTTTTCTCTGCTTTTTAATATGCTGTCTAGGTTGGTCACAACGTTTCTTCCAAGGAGCAAGCATCTTTTAATTTCATGGCTGCAGTCACCATCTGCAGTGATTTTGGAACCAAAAAGATAAAGTCTGACACTATTTCCACTGTTTCTCCATCTATTTTCCATGAAGTGATGGGACCAGATGCCATGATCTTCGTTTTCTGAATGTTGAACTTTAAGCAAACTTTTTTACTCTCCCCTTTCACTTTCATCAAGAGGCTTTTTAGTTCCTCTTCACTTTCTGTAATAAGGGTTGTGTCATCTGCATATCTGAGGTTATTGATATTTCTCCTGGCAATCTTGATTCCAGCTTGTGCTTCATCAAACCCAGCGTTTCTCATGGGGTACTCTGCATAGAAGTTAAATAAGTAGGGTGACAATATACAGCCTGGATGTACTCCTTTCCCTATTTTGAAGCAGTCTGTTGTTCCATGTCCAGTCTTAACTGTTGCTTTCTGACCTGCATACAGATCTCTCAAGAGGCAGGTCAGATGGTCTGGTATTCCTATCTCTTTAAAAATTTTCCAGTTTGTTGTGATCCACAGAAAGGCTTTGGTGTAGTCAATAAAGCAAAAGTAGATGTTTTTCTGGAACTCTCTTGTGTTTTTGATGATCCAACGGATGTTGGCAATTCAATCCCTGGTTCCTCTGCCTTTTCTAAATCCAGCTGCACATCTGGAAGTTCACAGTTCATGTACTTTTGGAACCTGGTTTGGAGAATTTTGAGCATTACTCTGCTAGAGTGTGAGATGAGTGCAATTGTGAGGTAATTTGAGTATTGTTTGGAATTGCCTTTCTTTGGAATTCAAAATACCAATGTTTTTAAAAAAATATATAAATTTATTTATTTTAATTGGAGGCTAATTACTTTACAATATTTTTTGGTTTTGCCATACATTAATATGAATCTGCCACAGGTGTACATGTGTTCCCCATCTTGAAACCCCCTCCCACTCCCCCCACCCCCAATCCCATCTCTCTGGGTCATCCCAGTGCACCAGCCCTGAGCATCCTGTTTCATGGATTGAACCTGGACTGGCAATTCATTTCACATATGATAATGCCCATGTTTCAATGCCATTCTCCCAAATCATCCCACCCTCATCCTCTCCCACAGAGTCCAAAAGACTGTTCTATACATTTGTGTCTCTTTTGCTGTCTCACATACAGTCTATCATTACCATCTTTTTAAATTCCATATATATGCATTATATACTGTATTGGTGTTTTTCTTTCTGGCTTACTCACTCTGTATAATTGGCTCCAGTTTCATCCACCTCATTAGAACTGATTCAAATGTATTCTTTATAATGGCTGAGTAATACTCCATTGTGTACATGTAACATAGCTTTCTTATCCACTCATCTGCTGATGGGCATCTAGGTTGCTTTCATGTCCTGGCTAGTATAAACATGCCTCTTTCAATTCTGGTTTCCTCAGTGTGTATGCCCAGTGGGTTTTTAAATCTCCGTATTTGAAATAAAGATCAAGATTTGGTATACTCCTAATTATTTCTCACCCACAAATTTCAAATGTATTAATATTATCTGCATTGTTTGCTGATTCATGTGTATTTTTTTTGGAAGACCTATGCTTGGGTGAATAATTTATATGTATTAATAATTTTTTAAATTGACTTCTCTCTATTATGTGATATCTGTTTATATCTAGTAATATCTTTTGATTTGGTGTCTACTTTTCTTATATATTAACATAGTTGCTCTAATTTTCTTTGGATTTATTCTTTCATAATATATATTGCTAACATTTTTATATTTAAAATGCTAATATTGTAGATATATAATTGTACTTGTTTTCTTTAATCTGAAAATATCTTTCCTTTATTTGGTATTATTGTCAAGGTTACTTTTGTCATTTGATTAAAATCTCTTCTATTATTTTTTATTTCTCCCCTTTGCCTTGTACTCTGTTTCTGTATTTCTCTATCTTTTTTTTTTCATGAATATTTGAGCTTTTCATTTTTTCATTTTCTCTCTACTATTGTCTTAGGAGAAGGCAATGGCAACCCACTCCAGTACTCTTGCCTGGAGAATCCCAGGGACGGTGGAGCCTGGTGGGCTGCCATCTATGGGGTCGCACAGCGTCGGACAAGTGAATTAACAGCAGCAGCAGCTACTATTGGCTTACAATTTAACCCCCTTTTTGTAATTTTGTTAGTGATTGCTCTAGGACTTTCAATATATATTTATATTTAATTATCACAACCTATTTTTAAGTAACTCTACTGCTTCATTTATAGTGTAGGAAATTTATAACTGTATAATTCCAAAATATGTTTTCCTATCTTTTGTTCTATTTTCCCCATATCATTCATAAGCATGCTCTAAAAGAATAATACACTGAAACACCTTTCCTTTTCAAATGTTTTTTAATATAACTGAAATAAAAATAAAAAAATATTTAAAATTTAATTTTAACTTTTAAGGAAGAGCTTTGTTAGTTATATCAACCAACACACATTTTTGAAAGATATCATAATTCTTTTATATGAAGAATTTCATTCAGTGTTTCTTACAGTTCAGCTTAATAGTACTTTTTTGTGTGTGTTTGTGAGACAGCTTTTTTTATTTTGAAAAATTTTATACCTGCAATTTTGAAAAATAATTTTGCTGGTATGAAACACCAAGTTGACATAGATTATTTTGTTTTGTTTTTATCCTTTTAATCCTTTGCAACTATCAAATTATTATCTTCAAATCTACGTAGTTTCTGATGAGAAATCTGCTTATTTTCTTGTCATTGTTCTGTATGTGACATGTTCTTTTGCTTCCTTTAAACTTCTGTCTTATATTTGGTTTTCATAATTTCGGTATAATGTGTCTAAATAATCTGGTATTTTTAAATAAGTTATTGTTGATATAATTAGTGTGATTTGATAAAGATATTTCCTTTTTAATTTTCTATTTCTTCTATTTGTTCTTTGTATCCCATTTCTCTATTTTTCTCTACCTATAATTTTCTGTTTTGCTTTTATTTTATTTGTAATTTCCCCTATTATAATATAAAGTGAATTTACTCTTTTCTTACTTTCTTTTTTTTTTTGACATTTGTTTTGTTTACTGTTGTCTGAACTTCTTTGATCTGTGGTTTTTGGAAGCCTTTCATTATTTGTGGGAAATGTTGATTCGTCAAGTTTTCAAGCATCTTTTACTCTTTAGTATCTCTCTTCATCTTCTGGGATTGCAATTGCATACATGTTAGGCCATTTGATATTGTGTGCTAGATCTTGGGGGCTCTGCCCTGATTGTTTTCTTCTGTTGTTTTGGTTTGTTTCCTTATACTCTATTCTTGTTTTTTTTTGCTTTAGTTTGGGTAATTTCCACCCATCTAAGTTCATGTCCATGGATTCTTCCCTCAGCTGTGTTGTTTACTGATAAATTTTTTGAAAGGATTCTTCACTTCTGTTACAATAATTTTTATATTTCACCTTTCCATTTCTCTATCCTTTCTGTCTCTCTGTTGAAATTCCTAATGTAATCATGCATGTTGTTCTGCTAAGGGTGTTAAGATTTTAATTTTAGTTAATTTACTAGTCTGAAATGGAACTGGCTTTGGATATTATCATTGCCTTCCTTCATCGTTGCTTTCAAATTCCTCTAATGTCACAGTATGCTTAACATAAGATTTGGTTTTCTAGAAAATCTTTTTCATGTTCATTTCTATCCTCAGCTTTAGTCTTTGGTACATGTTTGTGTCTCTACTTGTTCTTCTCTCCCCTTAGACTGTTGTTTGTTAGCCAAGGAGAGCTAACCTGGTCTGGGGCTTGGGGAGGGAGCAGAGGAGGTTTTTATTGGTGTCCTGTCCCATTCTCAGTTTCAGGCAGGTCTTAGGTCACTGAGTTGCAGTTGGGGTTTTCTCAGGGAATTTATCCTTTCCCTGATGACTCAGATGATAAAGAATCCACCTGCAATGTGGGAAACCTGGGTTCAATCCCCTAGTGAAGGAAATGGCAACCCATTCCAGTATTCTTGACTGGGAAATCCATGGACAGAGGAGCCCATTGGGCTAAAGCCCAGGGGGTCACAAAGAGCTGGACATTACTGAGTGACTAACACAACTCATCACTTCCCCCACACTGAGTCCTCTGATGACATGCTGAAGTTACACTTCCTCCACACTGAGTCCTCTGATGACATGCTGAAGTTTCCCCTACCCAGGGATAAAGGACTTTTTTTTTTTCCCCCCTTTCTTCAGCTTTGGCATTCTTTTCTATTCCTTTGGTGTAACAAATTTGCTACCCTTGTGCTGCCAGTTTAAGGCTTTTGCTCCTTGGAATAAAATCATCTGGGTGAGTATTCATTCCTTTACTATAGTAGCAGCTGCTTCCCTTCTCCACAATTGTACTATGGAAAGAGATTTCTCCAGTGTCTTGACTAGGTCCAGTATTTCTCATGAGTACTAAGTGTCGGACATCACTGGAGAAGAGCTTGGGAGTGGGTGTAAACCCTTTATGTTTTTGTCTATCAGATATCATGCTTTCATATTAACTAGCAATTATACAGTGTTTTAGTTCAACGGTTTTAATTATCGTTCTATCATCAAGACCTAAAAGATACCTGAAAAGAGGAAGTCGATGGTAATATTTTTAAAAAAGTATTTGATTTAGTTCATATCTTCTGATTTCAATTCATCATATGGTTATATGAGAAGTTCAGGTAATGTTCCTAAATATAACAATTCTAGTTTTTGTTTTATCAGTACTAAACATGATGCGTGTGTGCATGTTTGAGTGTTTATTCTAAAGAAATGTCCCAACCCAGGGATCGAACCCAGGTCTCCCACATTGCAGGCAGATTCTTTACCAGTTGAGCCACAAGGGAAGCCTGAAAGTTACATATAGTAGACTTTATTTCTGCAAAATAATTTCCCCAAATTGATATTACTTGAACGTGTAATAAACACATTTATTTTTTTATAAAAGTTTTATACTGCCATATATTGTTCCAAATGACTTTAGCAATTCACTCTTCCAATCAATAATGTATTAGAGTTCCCATATACTCTTCCTTAATAGGCATTAGATATGGCTACACTGTTTAATTTTACAACCTATGCATTGACAATAATTTTTCACTTTTTTGATAAGCTTTTCCATGACTAGTAACTTAATAAATGTTCTTTTCATATATCCCTGATGGGTACAGTCCGTGGAGTCACAAAAAGTCAGACACAACTGAGCAACTGAGCACAGCAAAGATTTTCATATATCAATTGTATATTTTCACTTTTTTCTATGGAATTTGTCTTTGTAATTTTGACCCATTTTAAATGATTGTTTACTTTTTCTGCAATATATTTGAAGACTTTTAAAAATGTGGGTATTTCTAATATTCTTTATTAGGTTTTTTCTTTATTTACATTCTACTTCTAACACTGAGGTAACATTTTTGTACAATTATGAAACTGTTATAAGACTAATGTATGAGAGAGAAAGGATGGGTATGTAAGTAGACTCATTATTAATACTTGGGTAGTCAGTTATTTTAAATTATGCTAGTTGAATTGATTATAGTTATATTGTATCTACAAAACATGCTTGTTACACTCACTTTTAAACTTTTGTCTTGCATGTGTTCACCTAGGACTTTTCATACCAGAGTTTATATATGTTGTCAGTGGCCTTTTCAGCCAGAGATCAAAGGAAGACTATGCAATATAGATCCCAAACACAGAGAAAAGATCTAAAGCAGAGAATCAAAGAGGAGTTTCCCCTGAGATTTCATTTGCTCATTTCTTCTCACTGTGGTGAAGAATCAAAATGTTAAATTCTGAATTCTGAAAAAAAGATGAACTGAAAATCACTCTGCTCAAATTCTAACCTCCTATCAAGTTTAACATTTAGTATTCTCAAGATTTTTCTATCACTCAGATTACAATCACATTACTTTCCTCTTTTATACTAGTTTTGCTTACAAAAACATGTGTGTATGTTTAAGGAATTATTTGAAATATTATAGTGCCATACTTTACACAAATTATTTCATTCTCATAATGATTCTGAGGTGTAAGTATATTATTCTGTATCTTACAGTTAAAAAGAAAAACATATCACAAAAGGCTAATTGACCCTTGAAAGATCACACAAGGAGTAGAATAAGAAATGTGGGACTTCAAGTTCATTACTGTATTTTTGAGGAAAGTTATTAATAAGTATTAATTTCTTCTTATACAAGAAGGTGACTACTGTCTACACATCAGTAACAGAGATGATATTGTTTTCACTCAGAGATAAAATGCCATTTATATTCTAGATATGCTTCTACATGGTTTTTCTGGTGTAAAGATTGCCAGGGTTAAGGGAACATGGCAATATTAAGTTTTAGCATAAAACTGGGTACTTGTCTTTTTATTTTAGCAATGCAAAAGAAAAATTTTATATTTATACATCTTATATGGTCAGTTTTCCATTCAATATTGAATAGCTTCCATTTATCATCATTTCAACATACATCAATTTTTAAAAATCCATTATGTGTTAATAATGATAAACATCTTTCTAATTATACAAGGTGTTAATACATTCCTGGTTGATTGCAGACAAAGCTTTTTAAAACTGGTTTTTAATTTAATTATTTAACAATATATTAACAAAGCTTTATGTCTTCTTTTTGTGTTCTAAAACATTATAATAAAAGCAGGAAAATTTCCAGATCACTTAACTAGGATAGGTTCTGTAAGATATATAATTAATGTTTAATTTTATAAATTTCAGTTAATGCTCACATATATATTAAATATCTCTATGACAAAATATTTTGATAGATATTGTGAAAAAATTTTAAATGTGGAATAATTGATTCCTATCTCAGTGAACATAAAGTACTTTGTGAAGCACTTAGAGACACAGTGGCTTCCCTTGTGGCCCAGCGCTGGTAAAGAATCCACCTGCAATGCGAGAGACCTGGATTCAATTCCTGGGTTGGGAAGATTCCCTGGAAAAGGGAAAGGCTACCCACTCCAGTATTCTGGCCTGGAGAATTCCACGGACTGTATATAGTCCATGTGGTCACAAAGAGTTGGATATGACTGAGTGGCTTCACTTCACTTTTCACTAGAGACACACAGTCCCATTGTTAAAATCAAAGTCACCATCATCTGTTTCCTAATGACAATCTCCTAAATGAAAATGTCAGATGGACTCTGGTATCCATTCTAAATTTACCCTTTTTCAAATTTTGAGTTGCTTCTCAGATTTGAAATTTTATACATACCACTTTCTTTGACATAGAAAAATTCTATAATAGCCCACTTGAACTCCTATAAGAAAACTGCACAAACTAAATGCTATAAAAAGAGAAATTTATTTTCTCATAATTCTGGAGGCTGGAAATCCAAGATCAAGATGCTGGCAGGGCTACTTTATGTAGAGTTCTCTCTCCTTATCTTGCTGATGGCTACCTTCTCACTGGGCTTCCCTGGTATGTTTTTCTATGTTCAAGCACACAGAGAAAAAGAATTTCTGATATCTTTTCCTTTGCTTACAAGGACACCAGCCCTATTGTTTTGGGTTCCACCTTTATGACCAAGAACAGGCTTTTGGATTCTGTGGAAGAGGGAGAGGGTGGGATGATTTGGGAGAATGGCATTGAAATATGTATAATATCATATATGAAAGGGAAAAAATAATCCATGTTAGGGTCATCCCAAGAAAACAATACAATGGTTAGGTTCTTAACCTATAGTGATAAAACAGGAACCCTAACGATGGAACCCACACATTAGTGTTTTTTACAGTCTACCCAAGTAATTTCCAAAAGCAGCTGGTGCTGAGAATGTGTAACAAATCTAATTTTGGTTTAGTCAAACAAGTTTAAGTTTCATTTTAAATATCCTCAGTATTTCCAAATCTTCAATCTGCCCAGTAAGCCTCTGTGTAATATGTATACTGTGAACCTTAATATTATATTGACCACATTTTAATACAATTGCTTATTTGACTGTCTTCCTACTCTGCTGCCGGAACAACTCTCCTGTCATGTTCATTATTGTATCTCAACATCCACCACAGAGCCTAAATCTAAACTGAGGAGTCTAACAAGAAATATTTTAAAATAAATTCAATCATGGATGTTGAGTGAAGCAGGCAATATATGCTAAGATGATACTGTTAGGTGGCTTAATTGTTGCCCTGTAAGTAACAGAGCAAAATGACTACATATTTAAACACCATTATAGGCTTCAAATTCAACATGAAAGAATATCATAATATTTTCCTTTTTATTGTTAATTTGACAGAAAGAAAATCATGGGCAGAGTCAACAAAGAATATTTCCTTTAGTAAAAGCCTTCTCTGTAACTGCTAGAAAGCATTTCATAATTTTTAAAATAAATTCTGTTCCACAAGAAAAACTGCATTTTAATAATAATATAAAAATAAAGTTATCTAAGAATTTTATCTTGATTTTCTTAATAGATTAAAGAATAAATACTCTTATGTGATGATCAATATTGTGATGTTGCTGTATAATATCACACTTATTGTTTCTTTCTGTTTGAAAAAAAAAGTGTGCTAGTTACATGTTATGCAATCTATGATGAATAAAACAAAAGATATTAAATAAACTTTTAATGTACAACTCATATAAAATCAATGACATGTTAAAATTGTAAGTGAACATGAAAGTGAAAATTGCTCAGTCCCATCTGACTCTTTGCAACCCCATGGACTATACAGTCCATGGAATTTTGCAAGCCAGAATACTGGAGTGGGTAGCCCTTCCCTTCTCCAGGGGATCTTCCCAACCCAGGGATTGAACCCAGGTCTCCAGCATTGCAGGCAGATTCTTTACCAGTTGAGCTGCCAGGGAATGTCTATATAAATGTTTGTCTAATTTATTACCTTTATTATTTTTAGTAGTAGAACCTATTAACTAGCATGAATCATACAGTTTGTTAAACACTTTATTTTGCTAATTTTAGCTTATTTACTGTTCCTTTTTAATAAAAAGATGGAGTATATTAATTTTTATCACTTAAAATGCCAAGTCTATTGAATAATATTATCTCAGTCATGAAAAATCATTTGATGTTTTCTATAAGTTTTATATATATAAATAATATATATATACACATATTTTATCAGAATCATTGTGCTAAAAATTGAATAAAGCTGTAGAAAATATGTTTCTGTTTACTCATTATGAGACTACTATGTCAATAGTTACACTGTAATGAACTCACATGACAATCTCTTCTATATTTACTTAGTCTAAACTTGTTAAGTTTTTTAGAAACATTTGTTCTATTTCTTGAAAAGATAAGAGAAATTTTTTCTCTTTTTAAATAGAATATATATCTTCTCTTATAGCTGAAATAGGTAACTCAATAATGCTTTACATAAATACAAATGGCAAAAAGTCATATTTCACATAATATTCTTGTTTTGAGGATCCTAAAAGCCATGCTTTTTTGGGGAAGAAAAAATGTCAGTACAACGTGACTACATAATGATGGCTAAATTTTGCTGGGTTGATAATTACAACAAAGAAATGATAAGAAATAGGAAACAAGCAATAAGATGTATAATTAGTCACTAAGAAAATTCAAAGACTAGACATGGATTATTTTGAACTGGTTGTGTTTGTAACATTTTAGAGGATAGAGATGTAATCAATGAGGTAATGCTTATTTGGGGGAGAATTCTATTTTACAATGAGACATAAAACTATGTTGATATATATGGCATGAAGGCAAACCTAGACAGTACTCTATAAATTATTGAAAAAAAATGTAATGAGTAGGATAATAAACTCAGGATCAAATTACATTTAATCTCTTTAAAGTACTATAAATGGAGGCAAATAAGCTCATAGGAAAATCTCCTGAAAGTGGATATATGCACTAATCAACCTTTTGCTTCTAATTACAACCTAATGGCAGGTACTTATAGGGCTGAGTAATTAAATTTCAAAATTTAAATTCTGTTCAATAAGAGAATAATCATTGAGGGTATAAATGCAAGGTTCATAACCTTCCAGAGTCATTGTTGTTTAGTTTATAACTAACTTAGATAATTTTGGACTATCTAGGGCTGACCTTCAGTTTTCCTTCCCAGGTATGTCCCCTTAACCTACATTAAAGAAATAATAATTTTAAAAAATCAAAATAGATGAATTTAAATGTTTCAAAAAATTGTCCAAGAAGTTCTCATTTTAGTTTGTAAAATCATTCTATCACTCATTCCATAAATATTTGTCCATGATTCTATGAAAATGTTAGTACAGTTTGGATACTAACACAGGGTGGAAAAAGATGAGGTCTTGCTTTTAATTACATTGTATTCCAGTAATGGAGCAGACAATTCAGACAATTTCAGAGAGTGATTAAAACAAAACAAAAAGAAAACTAAATAATGCTGGGTAACTGTTTCTTGGAGTCAGGAATTCAAGTCAGATTGGGTGGTTAAGGAAAGTTTAGATGTGGAGGTGGTATCTGAGCTAAGATCTCAATAACGAAAAGGACTCATATGTGAGTTGAATTGAGCTCCTGGACACAGGACATTACAGACAGAAAATATGAAGGACAAGGTACTAAAGCAGGAATAAATCTAGTAACACTTAGAATTCTAGCATGGTTTAAACATATTGAAGGAAGGATTACTGACCATTGATATAGACAGATATATCAAATATAATCTGCCCTGAGAATCGTGAAGTAAATTATCAATAGCTAAAGGACTCGAAGGACAAATATGTCTTCATTGGTTGTCATGAACCAGAACTACATGATAAAGCAGTTTGTCCTCTAACCATGGCAAAGCCTGGCAATGTGTCCTGAGTGTTTATATCTTACATCAGGATAAGAAATTTTGATTTTATAGTTTTCATGTAAAAATATATATAGGTCATATGTTTTGCAACTCATATAGCTTGTAATCTGCAATTTTGATGCTATTATAATATTCATTAGAGACACAAAACTATTCCTCTGGGAATTCATGTGGCATTGAAAAATGCAGACTGCACTCTGATAATGTGGATTGTTATGGGGCGTTTATTCTGGCACACCAGCAGAAGGGTATTGAAGGAATCTAGAATGGTTTCCCTTAGAGTTCTTTTAAACAATCTGATGTCACCAGTAATCTATGTTCCAAGGCAAGATGATGGATTGAGGTTTAGCTGATTTCTTCTTATATGAACTGAGGTTCCAAATGAATTATTAAAAAGTCTTTTTGATCTCGAATATTTCATAAGTTATGAAAATTGGATAACAACATTCTAAATGCTAAGATCCTCAGCACTAACTGGACTTGAAATACAGTCATTCTCAGAGGGTCACATTGAGCTGATAAGGTAAGCTGGAGAGGTGAGGATGTCAAACTATGAGATGAATGTTTCAAAACCGCACTTTCGGCTTTAGGATCCTTTCAGTTGCTAATTTTGCCAGTACTGTATATTGCTTGACTCAGAACCTGCTCCAGTATTCTCTATACTGTTTCGTTGTGCCACAGAGCCTAGAAAGAAAGGAAAGGAAAACATTTCCAATATTTTCTCAAAGCTAAGAGACACACAGGATGTGTTCTTCCATGTAGATGTGAAGACAGAACTGAGCAATGTGAGATAACATTCCTCTGGGAAGAGGCCATCTCTTTACAAGTAGAGTAGCAGAAGCATATGGTTATGTAGTGGGGTTTCCAATGAACAGTTCCCGNCCATGGAGAAGGGAATGGCAAGCCATTCCAGTATTCTTGCCTGGAGAACTCCATGGACAGAGGAGCCTGGCAGGTTACCATTCATGGAATCACAAAGAGTTGGAGACGCTGAGTGAGGAAGATAATTGAATGTCATGCATTTGATAGTTTTTTGGAAGTATATGCACTTAATAAAATCATAACTCAAGAGCTTTTGAGAACATTTTGGTTGAATTTTCTCCAAACATTTATTTTTCATCATCAAACATAAAATTGGGATAAATTTCATTTTTGGAAGGTGCCATTCATTCCAAAATTATATATCGAGACATATGTTTCTAGCATGAGAAGCATGGTAATGAAAACACTAGATAAAATCTTACCCTAAGGCACTTTTTTTTTTTTTCTTCTGGTGGGGAGAAAAATTAAATAGTGTTAAGTTTGCAAAATATTTAGCAATAATATATACTTTAAAAATTAATTATAAGACAATAGGCATAATGGTTGTTGCCAGGGCTGTGAGGAGAAGGGTACAGGAATTGCTGTTTAAAGGGTATAGAGTTTCGGTTTTGATAGATGACAAGAATTCTGGAAATAGGTTGCCCAACAATGTGAATTTACTTAACACCAGTGAAACACATACTTGAAAATGGTTGAGAGGCTAAAAGTTATATGTATCAGGAAGAGATATTAGCTAATTATGGAGGTAATCATCTTGCAACATATAAATTTATCAAATCAACATGCACAAAATAAATTTACACAGTGTGATATGTCAATTATATCCCAATAAAGCTGAATTTTTAAAAAATATATAAGTGAAAGTGAAGTCGCTCAGTCGTGTCCAACTTTTTGCGACCCCATGTACTGTCCAGGGGGAACCTACCAGGCTTCTCCATCCATGGGATTTTTCCAGGCAAGAATACTGGAGTAGGTTGCCATTTCTTTCTCCAGGAGGTCTTCCCAACCCAGGGACTGAACCCAGGTCTCCTGCATTGTAGACAGACGCTTTACNTCGTGTCCAACTTTTTGCGACCCCATGTACTGTCCAGGGGGAACCTACCAGGCTTCTCCATCCATGGGATTTTTCCAGGCAAGAATACTGGAGTAGGTTGCCATTTCTTTCTCCAGGAGGTCTTCCCAACCCAGGGACTGAACCCAGGTCTCCTGCATTGTAGACAGACGCTTTACCATCTGAATCGCCAAGGAAGATAAAATAAATAATAATAATACATAAAATAATATATAAATGAGCCAGTATATAATGATTAAATGATAATATAAAATATAAGGAGAACACTAACATATCATTGGAGAAGGAAATGGCAGCCCACTCCAGTATTCTTGCCTGAAGAATCCTATGGACAGGGGAGCCTGGCAAGCTACAGTCCATGGGGTTGCAAGAGATGGACATGACTTAGCAACTAAACCACCATCACTAAGATTATAATCAAGGAGGCATCACAAGTGCAATTGCTCCAGTGCTTATATAATTAGAAATTATATATATATAAAAGAAAAACAAAGTCAATGAATTTGAATAATTAAATTAAAAAACAAAATCCAGACGACGAATGACTTTTTCACTATTACAGAGATCTGCATTGAGGTGATTGGCTAACACCTCAATATTAGAATATTAACTTTCTTAAAGATAATAACTCAAAAAAGTGATTGAATAACAATAAATAAAACCATAATAATGGCAGGGAAAAATGCCTTGCTGATATTTCCTTTGAGAGAATAGAAACAATACACTTTTTCTACATGATTAATAAATTGCAGCCCACCAGAAGCCAAAAGAATTACCAAAAAGTCACACTTTCTTTTTCTCTCTGGGAGGAAATTAGGAGAATGTCAGGAAAATAATTTTCTAAAATGTATTATCTCCATTACATTATTTTCCCAAAAGAAAACGGGAAAACAATAACAAATGTAGATGCCTGTGATTCAGAAAGAAAATGCTCAAAAGGGTCTCAGGATAGCTCAATATTTCACTACTGATGACACATACGATGTCATAGTTGCAGGAACTCCAAAATCAACTTTTGTTCCACTTCCCCTTCATTAGCTAAGGCTATTATCCTCCTAAAGCTAAACTAATTCAACTTAATGAAATATTCTGATTCAAGAGATTAATGTAAAACCAAGAGGAATGTCTTATGCAATAAATATTTCCAAATGGAGGTAGAAAGTGTTAGTCTGATGATGTTGTTTAGCAAAATTTAGATAGAAAATTGGAAAAAGTGAAGAAAGGCCAAAGTCACCCAGCTTAGTGCATAAATCCTCCAACTGTCTCATTCTTTCTTCCTGGAATAGACAATAAAATAAGTTAATGCATTGATAGATGCAGACTATCTACAACAAGCATTCAAGTGGAAACTCCAAACAAAAAATACAAGACTGAAATAGAGCAAGAAGCAGAATAAGAACAATCTAGTTTCCCTATAATTGTACAAATAGAAGGGCTACGGAGTCATTCTCATCCCATATGAAGAAGCCAAGAAGAATCAACATGATGCTATTCATAACTATTGCAGGAGAACTAAAAAATTGTCTTGAAAATAAACATATAAAAACTTTATTTCATGAACCTTAGAAAACAAATTTTGAACAGAAAAAAATTATATAATCAAAGAAACTAAAGAGAGCTGATGTGATAGTCTACAGAATGTCATTANTCATCCCATATGAAGAAGCCAAGAAGAATCAACATGATACTATTCATAACTATTGCAGGAGAACTAAAAAATTGTCTTGAAAATAAACATATAAAAACTTTATTTCATGAACCTTAGAAAACAAATTTTGAACAGAAAAAAATTATATAATCAAAGAAACTAAAGAGAGCTGATGTGATAGTCTACAGAATGTCATTAATTAAGAACTTTAAAAAAGAACAAAAACACATCGATGGAAAATGACAGTATACCAAAAAGTAATCAAAAACAAGAATTATTACCAGATTAATGACATTAAATAAAATAGTGAGAAACATATAAAATTTATAAGAAGAAAGACATAAATCTATTAGGTTGGAGCAAAAGTAACTGTAGCTTCAGATCATGAATTTTAAATCATTATATTAAGCTCAAAACATCTGTATTAATCAAAATAGAAATCATTACAATTAACACATATTTGTCAATGAGAAATGAGTTTGTTTATTCCTGTAGCATAAACTGTGCTGTGGGATTCAACAAACTCTTGGAAAGACTTTTCTGCCTCCTGTTCATTTTGGAAGCATTTTCCCTGCAAAAAGTTGTAGATATGCTTGAAGAAGTAAGTGGTAGTTGATTGGCAAGAGGCCAAGTGAGTATGGCAGATGAGGAAAAACTTTGTAGTCCAATTCGTTCAGCTTTTGAAGCATTGGTTATACGATGTGCAGTCATGCATTGTCATGGAGAAGAATTGGGTCCTTTCTGTTCACCAATGCCAGCTGCAGGCATTGTAGTTTTTGGTGCATTTCATCATTTGCTGGGTGTATTTCTCAGATGTAATGGTTTTGCTAGGGTTCACAAAGCTGTAGTGGATCAGAGCAGCAGCAGACCACCAAACACTGACGATGACCTCTTTTTGGTGCAAGTTTTCCTTTGGGAAGCGTTTTGAAGCTTCTTCTCAGTTCAGCCACTGAGCAGGCCATCACCAATGGATCACATATCATCAAAAGTGGATCATATAAAATCCACTTTTTGTCATAGGTCACAATCCAATCAAGAAATGGTTCATTATTGTTGTCGAATAAGAGGAAATGGCACTACAAAATGATGATTTCTTTTTTTAATTGCAGTCAACTCATGAGACACCCACTTATTGAGCTTTTTCACCACTCTAGTTTGCTTCAAATATGAAATTACTGTAGAGTGGTTGACATTGAGTTCTTGGGCAACTTCTAGTGTAGTTGTAAGAGAATCAGCTTTAGTGATGCTCTCAATTGATCACTGTCAACTTCTGATGGCCAGCCACTGCACTCCTGTTTCAAGGTTCTCATCTCCTTTTCAAAACTTTTTGAACCACCACTACACTGTATGTTCATTAGCAGTTGCTAGGCCAAATGCATTACTGATTTTGTGAGTTGTCATGACTGCTTTATGGCCCATTTTGAATTCCAATAAAAATTTTCTTCAATTTGCTTTTTTATCTAAAATCATTACTATAGACTAAAATAAATGTAAACTAAATATTAGATAAATAATAAATCATTAGCAAAAAAATATCAAAAGAGTCAGTTCAGTTCTGTCACTCAGTGGTGTCAAACTCTTTTCGACCCCATGGACTGAAGCATGCCAGGCCTCCCTGTCCATCACCAGTTCTTGGTGCTTGCTCCAACTCATGTCCATCAAGTCAGTGATGCCACCTAACCATCTCATCCTCTGTCATCCCCTTCTCCTTCTGCTTTCAATGTTTCTAAGTACCAGGGTCTTTTGCAATGAGTCAGTTCTTCGCTTCAAGTGGACAAAGTATCAGAGCTTCATCATCAGTCCTTCCGATGAATATTCAGGGCTGATTTTCTTTAGGATTGACTGGTTTGATCTCCTTGCAGTTCAAGGGACTCTCAAGAGTCTTCTCCAACACTACAGTTCAAAAGCGTAAATTCTTTGTTATTCATCTTTCTTTATGTTCCAAATCTCACATCCATACATGATTACCAGAAAAACCATAGCTTTGACTAAATGGATCTTGGTTGGCAAAATAGTATCTCTGCTTTTTAATATGCTGTCTAGATTGGTCATAGCTTTTCTTCCAAGGAGCAAGCATCTTTTACTTTTATTTCTGCAGTCACCATCTGCAGTCATTTTGAGGCCCAAGAAAATAAAGTCTGTAACTGTTTGCATTGTTTCCTCATCTATTTGTCATGAAGTGATGGGACAGATACTATAATCTTCGTTTTTTTGAACGTTGAATTTTAAGTCAACTTTTTCACTCTCCTCTTTCACTTTCATTAAGAGGCTCTCTAGTTCCTCTTCACTTTCTGCCATAAGGGTGCTGTCATCTGTCAATCTGAGGCTATTGATATTTCTCCTGGCAATCTTGACTCCAGGTTGTGTTTCGTCCAGCCCGACATTTTGCGTGATATATTCTGCATATAAGTTAAATAAGCAGGGTGATAATATACAGCCTTGACATACTCTTTTCCCAGTTTGAAGCCAGTCCACCGTTCCATGTCTGGTATTAACTGTTACTTCTTGGCCTGTATGTAGATTTCTCAAGAGGCAGGTGAGGTGATCTGGTATTCCCATTTCTTGAAGAATGTTCCAGTTTGATGTGATCCACATAGTCAAATGCTTTGGCGTAGTCAATAAAGCAGTAGATTTGTTTTCTAGAATTCTCTTGCCTTATCTATGATCCAACAGATATTTGCAATTTGTTCTCTGGTTCCTCTGCCTTTTCTAAATCCAGCTTGAACATCTGGAAGTTCCCAGTTCATTGTCTGTTGGCTTGGAGAATTTGGAGCATCAATTTGCTCTCATGTAAGATGAATGCAGTTGTGTGGTAGCCTGAATATCCTTTGGCACTTCCTTTCTTTTAGACTGTAATGAAAACTGACCTTTTCCAGTCCTATGTCCACTGCTGAGTTTCTCAAACTTGCTGCTATTGAGTGCAGCACTTTAACAGCATCATCTTTTAAGACTTGAAGTAGCTCAGCTGGAATTTCATTACCTCCATTAGTTTTGTTTATAGTGATGCTTCCTTAGATCCACATGACAAGGCGAGACATGCCCATTAAAATGAGGTATAACATAATCACATTTATTTAAGAATGTATTCCAAGATCAAAAAGCAAAGTTCAACAATACAAAATTACAATTACTTTTGCACCAACATAATAGTGATTATGATTAATACAGAGGCAGAAAATAAAGCTAAAACATATACCTTGTTGTGATAACACACAAATAAATGACATAGTACCCCAAAGGATAATTAATATATTTAAAATATTTCTACAAGAAACACTTTTCTGGTCTGACAGGATAATTAAAGCACTCATAAGAGATCACCAAAAAAAGGTACATGTCAATCATGATTTTATCATTGCAGCTTAAATTCTAAACAGCTTAAATTTGAAACTTATGGGAGAAAAGAGACAGTGATGATTGATGTAGTCGTAGAAGCAAAGAAAGACAAAGAGAAAGATAGTGAGAGAAAGAGGAAAGAGATTAAACTATTTGGGGTTTGGAGGTGAAAAATTGGAGTACTGTGACTAAGGGAAAAGAGAAAAGAGGCATGCTTCAGAAATGCTCAGACTATTATTTTTATAAAAAGAAATTGGTACAGTGCACATAAAATTTTCTGAAGATAAAAGAGAGTAAGCTAAAAAAAACTGTAACAATATGATTTTATTTACTTAAATAAAGTGCTGGTACCAAGCCTTCAAAGATTGAAAGGATAGANAAAGAGGAAAGAGATTAAACTATTTGGGGTTTGGAGGTGAAAAATTGGAGTACTGTGACTAAGGGAAATGAGAAAAGAGGCATGCTTCAGAAATGTTCAGACTATTAATTTTATAAAAAGAAATTGGTACAGTGCACATAAAATTTTCTGAAGATAAAAGAGAGTAAGCTAAAAAAACCTGTAACAATATGATTTTATTTACTTAAATAAAGTGCTGGTACCAAGCCTTCAAAGATTGAAGGGATAGAGTTTATATTAATTATTTCAACAACACAGTGAATATATATGCTTACAAATGAAAACTACTAATTTTAAAACTCATTTAATCTATATATGAATATAAATAAAAGACTGAGCAATAGATTTATTTTTTAAATGCTGCTTACTATAGCAATAAGAAGATGAGACATGCTTCAACTGAATAAATGAAAAAAAATCAGAAAAAAATGAAAATAAGTGTTATATATTTCATGAAAATTATATGATTTATTAACAGTATGACTGAAAGAAATAGAGCTAAAATTCACAGTATGAAAATAAAAGTTGTTTAGGTAACATCAGGAAGAAACTTAAACTATAATTATCATTCTTAAGATGAGTTGATAATGAGCAACATTATCAACTTTATTTTTATTTTTAAAATAAAATAAAATAGATGCTAAAATGTATTACTTAAATTTATATTACCAAAAAGA
>SJYA01002517.1:198773-222997 GCA_006410615.1 Neotragus moschatus | reverse complement strand
TCTCTAATAATGAGTGATGTTGAGCATCTTTTCATGTATTTGTTAGCCAGCTGTATGTGTTCTTTGGAGAAATGTCTATTGAGTTCTTTGGCTCATTTTTTGATTGGGTCGTTTATTTTTCTGGAATTGAGCTACAGGTGTTGCTTGTATATTTTGGGGATTATTTCTTTGTCAGGTACTTCATTTGCTATTACTTTCTCCCATTCTGAAGGCTGTCTTTTCACCTTGCTTATAGTTTCCTTTGTTGTGTAGAAGCTTTTAATTTTAATTAGGCCCCATTTATTTATTTTTTCTTTTATTTCCAATATTCTGGGAGTTGAGTCATAGAGGATCCTGCTGTGATTTATGTCGGAGAGTGTTTTGCCTATGTTCTCTCCTCTAGGAGTTTTATAGTTTCTGGCCTTACGTTTAGATCTTTAATCCATTTTGAGTTTGTTTTTGTGTATGGTGTTAGGAAGTAATCTAGTTTCATTTTTCTATAAGTTGTTGACCAGTTTTCCCAGCACCACTTGTTAAAGAGATTGTCTTTTCTCCATTGTATATTCTGACTCCATTGTCGAATATAAGGTGTCCATAGGTGCGTGGATTTATCTCTAGGCTTTCTATTTTGTTCCATTGATCTATATTTCTGTCTTAGTGCCAGTACTGTACTATGTTTCTATGAATATTTTGATTTCTTTTTTGATTTCTTCTGTGATTTATTGGTTATTCAGCAGCGTGTTGTTCACAGTTTTAAAACATACTGGTAAATTATTTTATAGAATGTCGCTCAGTTGGGATTGGTTTGGTCTTATGATCATGATTACACTGGGTAAATTGTCATTGTCATTGTATCAGTTTTGTATAGTTACTATAAAGATAAAGCACATGTTTTACTTGTTTTACTGTTTCTATTTTTTCTATATTTCTTAGTTTTGTGGAGTGATTGATAATTATCTGTTAATATTAATTTATGATTTTTTAAAATTGCTTTAGGCATTTATACAATTTAAAGCAATAACAAACTAATCATATTAACTAACAGATGATTATATTTGAATCACTCCACAAAACTAAGAAATATAAGAAAACAAGAAATACAGTAAAACAAGTGAAATACATAAAATTGATACAATGAAATTAAAAAATTCCTGCTCCTTAGAAGAAAACCTATGACAAATCTAGACAGCATATTAAAAAGCAGAGATAGTACTTTGCCAACAAATGTGCATCTAGTTAAAGCTATGCTTTTTCCAGTAGTCATGTATGAATGTGAGAGTTGGACCATAAAGAAAGCTGGGCATCGAAGAACTGATGTTTTGATCTATGATGCTGGAGAAGACTCTTGAGTGTCCCTTGGACTGCAAGGAGATTGAACCAGTCAATCCTAAAGGAAATCAGTCCTGAATATTCATTGGAAGGACTAATGCTGAAGATGAAGCTCCAATACTTTGGAGAAGAACTGACTCACTGGAAAAGACCCTAATGTTGGGAAAGACTGAAGGTAGGAGAAAAAGAGGATGACAGAGGATGAGATGGCTGAATGTCATTACCGACTCGATGAACACGAGTTTGAGCAAGCTCTTAGAATTGGTGATGGACAGGAAAACCTGGCTTGCCGCAGTCCATGAGGTCTCAGAGTCAGACACGACTGAGCAACTGAACTGA
This sequence comes from Neotragus moschatus, assembly GCA_006410615.1. Classification (NCBI taxonomy): domain Eukaryota; kingdom Metazoa; phylum Chordata; class Mammalia; order Artiodactyla; family Bovidae; genus Neotragus; species Neotragus moschatus. Next base: position 221,350 of record SJYA01002517.1, on the reverse strand, counting down.
ACTGATACATTTGTACAGAATTAGAATATGAATTTAAATACAACTTTCAATGATACATGTTATTGTCTTTTTACACATTAATAATAATAAGTTATAGTTGTGGATTTAAGTTTCTCAATCCACCAATTCTAATGTCAACATTTTCTAGAAACACCTTCACAGACACACTCAAAAATAATGTTTAACATCTGAGAAACCTATGATCTAGTTAAGCTGTCACATAAACTTAATCATCACATGTACTTATTTTCTACCTTATATCTTTAATGTCTATGTTCAACAGTGATTCCTGTTTTATGTTGGAACTCAGGTCCATCTTAGATAGTTTCAAGTTCTTATCTCTCATTTCCTGCAAAGTTATGTCATTCTATAAGTGTTGATAAAGTCCAAGCTTTTACTATTTGTTAAGCACCTTTCTTTCATATTTCTCTTGTTTCAGGATCTTTTTTTAAAACAGATATAAATTTATGTGTTATTATAATTTATTAACTGTCATTATTTTTGAGAGAATTTTTTTTATTTTTATATGCACCAATATCGTGGTGTATAGCTCAAAGATCATTAGCTATTGCTATTGTTTTTTAGCCCCTAAGTATTGTCCAATTTATTGCAACCCCATGGGCTGCAGCACACCAGGTTCTTCTGTCCATCGAATTTCCTAGGCAAGAATACTGAGTGGGTTGCCATTCCCTTCTCCATCAGGATTTTCCTGATGCAGGGATCAAACCTGCATCCCCTATAGTGGCAGGCAGATTCTTTAATGCTGAGCCATCAGGGAAGCTTGATCATTATTAGCTATAGATCCAATTTATCTTAAAATAAATAACTTTATNGACTGCAGCACACCAGGTTCTTCTGTCCACTGAATTTCCTAGGCAAGAATACTGGGTGGGTTGCCATTCCCTTCTCCATCAGGATTTTCCTGATGCAAGGATCAAACCTGCATCTCCTATAGTGGCAGGCAGATTCTTTAACGCTGAGCCATCAGGGAAGCTTGATCATTATTAGCTATAGATCCAATTTATCTTAAAATAAATAACTTTATACATATTTATATGACATATACATACAATGGCATTATATATTTTATTATTTATCACCATCTTTATCCACCTCTGTGGTATCTATTTGTATTTCCACCAAATATTTCTAAGCCAATTATTCTCAAACTGGAGCAATGTTTTTTTTTAACAGTATTATTGGAAAAGTCTGCATACATTTTTTGATTCTCAAGACTGAGGGAATGATATGGAGATCTAGCAGGTAGAGAACAGTGTGTTAGTTGCTCAGTCATGCCCGATTCTTTGCGACCCCATTGATGGTAGCTCCCCAGGATCCTCAGTCCATGGAATTCTTCAGGCAAGAATACTGGAGTCGGTTGCCATTCTTCAGGGGGTCTTCCTGACCCAGGAATCGAACCCAGGTCTTAAGCATCATAAGCAGATTCTTTACTATCTGAGCCACCAGGGAAGTCCACGTAGACAACAGAGAAGTGGCTAAATATTCTATAATGTGAAGAATATCTCCCATAAAATAAGTATGTGGAGCAAATATCAGAAGCCCTGTTCTAGGTACATGGAAATACGGGTCTTCTTTCTCCTCTTCCTTTGGCAAATGCTATATGAGAGCGAATGACATGTGTCACAATTTGGTAAAGTGTTGACCGTTCATAATGTAACATGCTGCCATTTTCTTCTCATAAAGTCCAATGACCAGAGAGGGAGCCCCCTTTAACTTGCATATTTAAGTGACAAAAGATATGGAACAGAAATTTAGTTGTCTTAGAAAGACATACACTTGAAATAGACAAATACTGTAAGTAAGAAAGACATTGTTATTTTAAAATATTGAGGTTTATATTTTTTCCTTTTCCTAGTGTAATCTAGGTGAGGTTTTCCTGGCAGCTCAGCTAATAAGAATCTTCCTGCCAGTTCAGGAGATGCAAGAGACATGAGTTCAATCCCAGAGTTGGGAAGCCTGTAGAAGGAATGGCAACTTGTTCCAGTATTCTAATCTGGAAAATGGATAGAGAAGCCTGGCAGGATACAGTCCATGGGGTTGCAAAGAGTCAGACATGACTGAGTGAATGAAGACACACACACACACACACACACACACACACACAAATCTAGACATTACCTCATATGATCATCAAAACTTTAATTAAAATTACATTAAAAATTATTGTATCAGTTCCACTAGCTATATTTTAAATTGCGTGCACCTAATATCAACCATGTTGTGTGCAGATAGATAATTTCAATCATTACAGAGAGTTTCTTTTTGGAAAAAAATTTATAGGCTATTCTCATAGATATGTCCCCCCTCTTTTTCCATTTCTGCAACTGTGCAAAACTCAAGTTCATATTAAAACTGTATGTTAGTGCAGTCTGTGTGTTTGTGCATTTAAAATGTGATCATTTTATAAATTTATATGCATTTTGTTTTTCTCAGTCAAAAGGATCTGATGATTTTAAAAATAATTTCATTTTGATGTGATATAATGTTCATGATAAACGTTAGACTGATTATCAGTCCCTTTACCCATTTACTATGTTTTTTAGTTTGGCACTGTATATTTCAGGGGGAATTTGGCCACTGCAGATATCAATGATGCAAACATCCTTTTATGTAAAGTTCTATATTTTGATTATTTCATTTGTACAGGAGATAGTCCCTGGAGTACTCTTTGGGCAAGAGCTATGTTTTTTTTTTGTTGTTGTGTTGTTTTTAAGAGAGAATTTCTAGACTATATTTCTTTTCCCAAAATGGTTACAACAATTAATATTTCTACCAGTATCACAAAAGAATTTATTCAATGAATGTTATACTGCTCAAATCAGTCTCAGTTCAGTTCAGTCACTCAGTCAGTTCAGTAGCTCAGTCTTGTCCGACTCTTTGCGACACCATGAATCGCAGCACGTCAGGCCTCCCTGTCCACCACCAACTCCCAGAGTTCACTCAAACTCACGTCCATCCAGTCGGTGATGCCATCCAGCCATCTCATTCTCTGTTGTCCCCTTCTCCTCCTGCCCCAATCCCTCCAAGAATCAGAGTCTTTCCCAATGAGTCAACTCTTCTCATGAGATGACCAAAAAACTGGAGTTTCAGATTTAGCATCATTTCTCCAAAGAAATGCCAGGGCTGATCTCCTTCAGAATGGACTGGTTGGATATCCTTGCTAGTCCAAGGGACTCTCAAGAGTCTTCTCCAACACCACAGTTCAAAAGCATCAATTCTTAGGTGCTCAGCTTTCTTCACAGGCCAACTCGTACATCTGTACATGACAACTGGAAAAACTGTAGCCTTGACTAGATGGACCTTTGTTGGCAAAGTAATGTCTCTGTTTTTCAATATACTGTCTAGGTTGGTCATAACTTTCCATCCAAGGAGTAAGCATCTTTTAATTTCATGGCTGCAATCACCATCTGCAGTGATTTTGGAGTGCGAAATAATAAAGTCTGACACTGTTTCCACTGTTTCCCCATCTATTTGCCATGAAATGATGGGACCGGATGCCATGATCATAGTTTTCTGACTGTTGAGCTTTAAGCCAACTTTTTCACTCTCCTCTTTCACTTTCATCAAGAGGCTTTTTAGTTCCTCTTTACTTTCTGCCATAGGGTGGTGTCTTCTGCATATCTGAGGTTATTTCTCCTGGCAATCTTGATTCCAGCTTCTGCTTCTTCCAGCCCAGTGTTTCTCATGATGTATGCTACGTATAAGTTAAATAAGCAGGCTGACAATATACAGCCTTGACCTACTCCTTTTGCTATTTGGAATCAGTCTGTTGTTCTATGTCAAGTTCTAANTGTCTTCTGCATATCTGAGGTTATTTCTCCTGGCAATCTTGATTCCAGCTTCTGCTTCTTCCAGCCCAGTGTTTCTCATGATGTATGCTACGTATAAGTTAAATAAGCAGGCTGACAATATACAGCCTTGACCTACTCCTTTTGCTATTTGGAATCAGTCTGTTGTTCTATGTCAAGTTCTAATTGTTGCTTCCTGATCCGCTTATAGGTTTCTCAAGAGGCAGGTCAGGTGATCTGGTATTCCCATCTCTTTCAGAATTTTCCACAGTTTANATTTCTATTGTGAACTTTCCTTTTACTTATCATTGCCTCTGCCTTGGTTTTTGAAAAGCTACTCTCACTGGGCCTTCACACTTAATGCATAGATGCCTTTGTCCTCTCACTATATGATAACCTATTCACAAATTCTTTGCCATTCTTTATCCAAAAAGTATTCTTTTCTGAACTCTAATAAAATGGTTCCAACAGGAGTGACTCATAGATATCAGCAGTTCTTATATCCCATGTTTTACTCTAGCAGCAACCACAGAGCTCCTTTTCTTGCTCAATACTCCTCATTAGAAGGAATATTATCTTCATCATCATCAGACAAAGAAACCCAAAACTGGGATTCATCTGGGAAGAATAGACACTTCTCATTCTTATTTTATATACATCAATTACTACTTATTTCCACACCTTTACTTTTGTAATGTTTTTCAAAAGCCAGTTCTGACTTCTATTTTCTTCTTCTCACATGGATTTCTATAGTAGTTATCTAATTGTTCCCTGGACTAAAAAATAAATTCTTTTACTATGTTACACTCCAAACACACCTCTAACACATCATTAAATAATGTTAAATACAATGAATAGATAAATTCACTGATTTTCGTACATAAACACTTTATCTATCTTTGTAAACATTGTAATGAATAATACACCAAAACTGTTCAGTCTGATTACTAAATTTAGATACACTGAATTCTTGAATGCTACAGTTGGTATCTAGACTCAGATATATTTATTTATACATGTGGCAGCCATGAAGAAGTGCCTCTCAATTTCTGTCTGCAGAGAGTATGGTTGACTGATGGCTCCTGCTGCTACACTCTGTAATTCATCACTGTTCACACTGAGGCCACACTTCCCACAAATTTCAGCCCATGACTCATCATGGCAGGATATTAAGTTAGCCCTGTTCTTAGGAGACACAGGACTCAACTGAGGAGTGATGCTGGCTTGGAAGGAACTTGTTGAACCCTCTTGGACCTGATTTGCCTTCTAAAATACTTTCACTCAAACTTTCTTTCTTCTCTCTTGCCTTTTTCTGCAGTCAGATCAGCAGGACAGACTAGTAGCTCTCCCAGTCTTTTTGGGATACACTTGTTTTTCCTTATTAGGCATTGCCTTTAATAAATTACACACAAGCCTTCTTTAGTTTAGGTATCTGCTTCAGAGACTCAAAACTAAAACAGAAGTGTTCCAATAATATAGGTGGTAAGATGGGGAATCTGGGACTGGCTTTACACCATGCATCAGAGGTTGAGTACGGTAGATAGGTGAGGTGCTAAGTGCCCTGATAGAAGATGGTGACTCAGCTGCTAAATATTTCACTGATTGCTACCTTGGGAAATGTCCAGGGCTGGGGAATGCTGCAGCGGAGATGATGATTCAGGCACTCAGAAATATAGGGCACAGTGAAAGGTGAGAGGACAGTGTCTATGAAGAAAACAGAACTGGTTGGTTATTGTTAAGCTGTATGGGTGCCATCCAGAGGGATGTTAAAAAACTGAGGACAAGAAGTTAATAGCCAAGCATAAGAGGCAGAAGGTCATTAAAAAGCCTCTTATCTCTAGGAGTGGAAGAACAGACTGAAGGTGAGCAGCAAGCTGTAGATCTATTTATTTAAGTTGGAAATCTCCAAAATCATTTAGATGCTTAATGCTCGCAGGCCTATTATGTGAAAAATCCATGTGGGGCAGGGATATGCATACTGACATATCTGTGTATGTGGATTCTCTGGACATCCAGAGTTTGCCTACCCTTTCTAATAAGAGCTAGCTAGCACTCTGTTCTGCAGGAAGTGGCTGCAGAAGGGAAGATGCTGCCCCACAAGGCAAGAGGTTTGTCCTTAGGAGTTACCCCATATCTTTTCCTGACTGCAAGGATAATGATAGCAATAAATCCCAGAAAAACCTGCCTTGGAATGCACTGAACCTACATAGGTAAGACACCATACACCAAGACTTACAAGAAATAGTCATCATGTTCAGACTGGAGCCAGGAAGTTATTTTTAGGATTGATTCCAAGGGTTTTTGATCAAGGGGGACAAAACATTCAGTGTAAGCAAGAAACTATTTATTGATTTGGGGACTTTTTAGTAGGACATGGAGAAGGAAATGGCAACCTACTCCAGTATTCTTGCCTGGAGAATCCTGTGGATGGAGGAGCCTGGTGGGCTGCCAACTATGGGGTCACACCGAGTCAAGACATGACTGAATGACTTAACAGCAGCAGCAGCAGCAATAGGACATAGTTATCCTGGATTTTCCTGGTGGCTCAGTGGTAAGGAATCTGCCTGGAATGCAGGAGAGCCTGGTTTGCTTCCTGAGTCAGGAAGATCCCTTGGAGGAGGGCATGGTAACCCACTCCAGTACCCTTGCCTAGAGAATTCCATGCATAGAGGAGCCTGGTGGGCTAGAGTCTATAGGGTCACACAGAGTTGGACACGACTAAAGTGACTAAGCAGCAGCAGCAGTTATTATCCTAGGAGAGACCTCAAAGCATTAGAAAAAATGTTGCTATTGAGGCAGCCCTTAGAAACCTGAGAAAGGTAGATGACAAGCACTAAGTGCAGGGGGGATGTTTGCTTTGCCTTAGGAGATGGAATTGAAGAAGGAGGTTAAGAGAAGCAGGCATACTGGGATGGATATATTACATAAGGTGAAATATCCTTCAGAGATTTATATTCCATAAGAGAGTCCAGAACACTCACCATACATCAAGAATATGGGATGACAGGACAGCCAAAGTACTCTGGAGCTCTGTGCAGAACAGGACTGACATAGAAGGGGCAGCTGCAGAGTTGGATGCTAGGGCTCAATAGTAATAGAGGTCAGAAGTCAGCACTTAACCACCAGGAGGCCGCAATTACTGTTATAAGTGGTAAGGTCAAAAGTAAAGATAAAGGATTTAACTGACAAAATTTGTGAAGATGGTTAAAGTGTGCCGCCCTGCTTGGGGAAAAATAGAGTGGTAGCCTCCATGGATGATAATTGATTTGTCACCAAGGGACCTGATGGTCTCCTTGAGCAATAGTGCATGCAGCATCCACAGATCAACACAGATTTCTGTTCTGACAGGTAGAACACTCACAGGCACAGTAGCTAGACTGGCCTTGGTCTATGGCAGGTCTTACTGTTGGGCCAGTGTTTAGCTTGTCTTGGCCATTACCGCTGTTTAGTGCACGTGTCAATAGTGTTCTCTTATGGTACTGATACACAGAAGGATTTTTTAAAATTCATGACTTTATACTGATATTTCAAATTCATGTTTAGTGCTATACAATGTTTACAAAATTTCTTTGATTTTAAGCTTTAATTTCTTTGTTCTCTTGTACTGAATATCTAATAAATAAGCCTAATTAATTTTTTGGTATATTTATCTATCGCTACACAAATTTTCATATACACAATTTCAAAGTAATAATGATAGTATTACTTTGAACGGTAAGGAAGCAGAAAAAAATTTAAGATTTATTCGCAGTTTACTTAATTATAAAATATATTTGGCTGAGGATAAACTGTAGAATACAGTGTTCTGAAAACATTGGAAATGATTCCTTTTGCAGAGTGAATAAGTAAACAACTTGCTATATATAGTTAGATTTATATGTTTTGATTTTCTTTCAATTTTTAGAAATTGTCTTTTTTCGTATTGATTTGGTCCTGAATGAATTCATAAACTATAGTGACTATATTCCATACCTGAAATTTCTCATATCTATTGATTTTTAATAAACTATTTGATCAAATTATAAGCATATATTATAAGACAATATATAGGTCATATGTATATCTCAAAACAATGGGAATTTATAATTATGCAACCAATACCCAGGCTAAAAGCAAAAAAAAAAATACAATATTAGGAGTATCCCCAGAAATCCCCAGTGTACCTCCCTAATACCCCTGCATCCTTCCTAAACTTTATTATGATCACTACTTCAAACACCATAGAACCATAATTTTTTGCATATTTCTGATATTCAAACAGCAAATTTGAATACATAGTAAGACTCACCATGTTTCTGCTGCAAATATTTATTTTTTAAATTTACTTTGCTGATATTGTTGTATTTTTTTTAATATTTCATTACTTCTGTATATTTGTTTTGTTAATGGATCATTTTTAGTTTTTTGATGTTCGTGTGTTTCAAATGCCTTTTGCTGTAAATATATATGCATATCTTCAAATTTAGAAGATAAATATTAATGTATTACTAAGTAATTCATACCAATTTATAGGTTCCCCAGTAAGATAGGAGGATTATTATTTGTTCACTTTCTTGCTAACATTTTAGATTGGCAGTCTATTTTCAATTTTAGTATTTCTGCTTTATTTATGCTGTTACCACTTCATTGAGGTTTTACTTTATATTCCCTTAGTGACTAAAGTAATGGAGGTACTTCCTATGTTTACTAGCAACTTGTACATTCCTCTTTTTGAAGTATCATCTAAATCTTTTTTCTAATAAGTTTTCTGTCTTTTCTGATTAATTTACAGGTATTCTTTATACCATCTGGATTAGACACGTATGGCATATTTGTGCTACAAATATATTCTCTACACTATGATTCTGATAGTACACAACAGAAGTCCAGAAACAGATTTCCATAGACATATTTATGTGATTTATGACAAAAAACTATGAAAAAGGGTTGAATTTTCAATAAATAGTGGTTGATCCTTTGAATTATGTAATGAAAACAAGGGAGAAAGTTGATGCTTAAATCACTTCACAAACAAAAGTTAAATCCAGGTGTAAAAGTTAAAAAAAAAATTACATTTGTAGAAGATAACACAAGAGAATATCTGTATAACTTCAGAGTAAGAATTAGTTATATAAATTAGATGAAAAAAACACTATCATAAAGGGAAAGATCAATATATGTGACTATATTAAAATAAAAATACCATTCATTATTTAAATGAAAGAGTGAAAGAGAAGTTACTCAGTTGTGTCTGATTCATTGCGATCCCATGGACTGTAGCCTACCAGGCTCTTTCATCCATGAGATTTTCCAGGCAAGAATGTTGGAGTGGGTTGCCATTTCCTTCTCCAGGGGATCTTCTCAACCCAGGGATCAGACCCGAGTCTCCAGCATTGCTGCTGCTGCTGCTAAGTCACTTCAGTCGTGTCCGACTCTGTGCGATCCCATAGACATAGACGGCAGCCCACCAGGCTCCACCATCCCTGGGATTCTCCAGGCAAGAACACTGGAGTGGGTTGACATTTTCTTCTCCAATGCATGAAAGTGAAAAGTGAAAGGGAAGTCACTCAGTCGTGTCTGACTCTTCACAACCCCATGGACTGCAGCCCACAAGGCTCCTCCATCCATGGGACTTTCCAGGCAAGAGTACTGGAGTGGGGTGCCATTGCCTTCTCCAGCATTGCAGGCAGACTCTTTACCGTGTGAGCCACCAGGGAATCCTATTTAAATGAGTAAGAAGCCAAATATTCACAAGGTTCAAATTTCAGTAGACATTTTATCCTACTGTAATTATATTTCCTTTTATCCCCCCCAATAAATGTATTTCTTATTCAACATTTTTTTGAATCATTGTTCATTATTTTTCTTTCTCTTTTATTATATAAAATATTGATATTTCTGTATTTTTTACATTCTTAGAGGGACTGTGATCTCTTCATATGTTTGCATTTGGAAAACCTTTAAAATGGTTCGCTAACCCTTGATCACTATAATTTTTTTCAAAACTACATCTTAAGCAAGAAGTTATTTTTCTCTGTCTATAACACAGATCAAATTCTATAAGAAAAGCATTAATTCCTTGTAAGTTACCAAGACCCTCAGTTTCCTCAGTTGTAAATTTTTAACCTGAATTGTTATATCTTACTTTTCTTCAGTCCCTAAGTCATGTCCAATTCTTTATGACCCCAGGGAATGTAGTATGCCAGGCTCTTCTGTCCTCCATTCTCTCCCAGAATTTGCTCAAATTCATGTTCATTGAGTAGGTGATGCTATCTAATCATCTCATCCTCTGCCACCCCTTTCTCCTTTTGCCTTTAGTTGTTGCCAACATCAGGGCTTTGCCAATGAGTTGCCTATTCACATCAGGTGGCCAGAATATCGGAGATTCAGCATCAGTCCTTCCCATGAATACGCAGGGATGATTTCCTTTAGGATATACTGGTTTGATCCCCTTGCAGTCCAAGGGACTCTCAAGAGTCTTCTCCAGCACCACAGTTGGAAAGCATCAATTCTTCAGTGCTCAGTCTTCTTTACGGTCCAACTCTCATATCCATACATGACCACTGGAGAAACCATAGCTTTGACCATATGGACCTTTGTTGGCAAAATGATACACTATCTAAGTTTTTCATATCTTGTCTTCCAAGGAGCAAATGTCTTTTAATTTCATGACTGCAGTCACCTTCTGCAGTGATTTTGGAGCCCAAGAAAATAAAATTCATTACTGCTTCCACTTTTCCCCCATCTATTTGCCATGAAATGATGGAACAGATACCAGATCTTCATTTCTTAAATGTTGAGTTTCGATTTTTCACTCTCGTCTTTCACCCTCAAAAGGCTCTCTAGTTCCTCTTCACTTTCTGCCATTAGAGTGGTTTCATCTGCATATCCTAAGTTGTTGATATTCCTCCTGGTAATCTTGATTGCAGCTTGTGATTTATCTTGCCTGGTATTTCACATGATGGCACCCCACTCCAGTAGTCTTGCCTGGAAAATCCCATGGGCGGAGGAGCCTGGAAGGCTGCAGTCCATAGGGTCGCTCCGGGTTGGACACGATGGAGCGACTTCACTTTCACTTCTCACTTTCATGCTTTGAAGAAGGAAATGACAACCCACTCCAGTGTTCTTGCCTGGAGAATCCCAGGGACAGAGGAGCCTGGTGGGCTGCCGTCTATGGAGTCACACAAAGTCGGACACGACTGAAGCGACTTAGCAGCAGCAGCAGCCTCTGCATAGAAGTTAAATAAACAGGGTGACAATATATCTCTTGACATACTCCTTTCCCAATTTGGAACCAGCCCCTTGTTCTATGTCTGGTTCTAATTGTTGCTTCTTGACCCAAATATAGGTTCCTCAGGAGACAGGTAAGGTGGTCTGGTACTCCCATTTCTTTAATTTTCCACAGTCTGTTGTGATCCACAGAGTCAAAGTCTTTAGCATAATCGGAGCAGAAGTAGATGTTTTTCTGGAACTCCCTTGACTTCTCCATGATCCAATGAATGTTGGAGCTTCTAGTTTAGAAAAGTGTATTTGAATTTTATACTCTTGGAGCATATGGATTAGGGTTTTCATTCCGTTTAGGAGAATCACCTCATCAAAGCAAAAGCTCACTACAGACAGTATATCAGTGTGCTAGGGCTGTCATAATGACATAAAACAGCTTGGGTATTCTAAACACTAGCAATTTATTTTCTTGCGGTTCTGGTCAGTGTTTAAGGCACTGACAAGGATGGTTTATTCTGAGCCCTGTCTCCTTGACTTGCAGTCAATCACTTCATGCTCACATGATATTCTCTTTTTACTTATATGTCCAAACTTCCTCTTCTTAGAAAGACATCCGTCATATTGGATTAGTGCCCACCCTAATGACCTCATTTTAATTTAATTGCTTCTTAAGAGACTCTGTCTTCAAATATGGTCACTTTCTGAGGCATTAGATGATAATTCTTTAACATAATTTTTTTGCGTGTGTGTGAGGGGGCAAAAGTCAGTCCAAGACTGATGGGATATTTCATTAATTTGACCATTCTTTTTACTGACACAGTCCTTCCAGGATCTCATATGTATTATGCATACAGGAATCAGATTCCTGTCATTGCCTTACACACCCAATAACTCATTGCCATTTGTGACATACATTACAATACTATCCTTAGTTCTAAGGGTATATATCTCTTCTTGAAATGCTTCACCTTGAGAGATAACTACTCTGGATTTAAGACACTTTTTCATTTATGTCATTTGATTTTCATTTTATCTTGAGAAGGTTTCATACATTATGCAACAATTTTGTATTTTCACTGTATAAGACACATATCTGCTCAGTTTAACATGTTGGTAGCTACAAAAGTGAGTACATAACTTGGAAACCATTTGGAAATATATGTCAACATGGTTGCTAATATATTAACTGAAAAAAAGCTATTCCAAAATAATATACTTAATTTAAGATTTATTTATATATCTACCATCTACCTACATATCTACTCAAGTAAAGAGGCAGTTTTTTAAAGGAATGGTATAAAGACATTTTTATACTCTAGGGGTTAATTATGGTTAAATTGGAGAGGCTACTGGATATAAAATTGAGGCAATATAAAATTTCTCCTATGTGAATGACTCCATTGTTCTTATTTTAACTCTTCATAGTAAACACCTGCAGCCTGAGTATACTTACACTGGACTTTTGTTTCTAAAATAAATTTGAATTATTTTGTCAGAATTTGCAATGTTACAAAAATGTTCATGAACCCAGTAATTCTGTCTAACAATATATCATGAGGTGCCAAAAGGAAAACTGTATAAACAAATTCATTCCAGCTGCAAAATGCTTGAAAAATCCAAGTATCTGCCCAATAGATTACCTGTGAATAATTTATATATAGTTGTATAAATGCCATATAACTGTTAAAACAGTGATTATTTGGAAATTTTAAGTGTGGGTATAAGATTATGTAAAACTGAGGTCATTATAATATATATGCGTAAATGTCTATGTACATACATACACATATATCTTTGCACACACATATACCAACTAAAATTGTCCTTGCCATCTACCTCTACAAGGATTAGGTAACTAGCTACTGCAGTCACTGACCTTCAGTATACCCTGAAAAAAGTTTATGGTAGAGGTCAGGAATGAGGTACTTTGTGCTCTGGGAAAAACTGACAAAACAGAACTTTGGATAACTAGATATTTTCATGAGGATATATTATGATTTCAAATTCTTGCATCTTCTCATATCTACAAAATCACTAAAATCAATAATGGAGACATCTGCTCCTCATGCCTAGCAACAATCTTTTTGTGAGACCAGCAGCAAGACTTTGACAAATGTGTGCGGAAGTGCACATATCCCCCTTTGCCTGAATCACATAGAAACTGACCTCCGCTCAACCTTTTCCAAGCAGTTTCTCAGAGATGTCTGTGAGGCTGTCTCCTGGGCTATAGTCCTCATGTTGTCCCAAATAAAACTTAACTCACGGCTCTCACATTGTGCATTCTTTTCTGTTACACACATGATGGTAATGCATGAAAGTGCACAAGATAATGCACCAAAATGTAGAGGACAACACACCCAAATCTTACAAGTTATTTTTGGCAGTATAATTACGCATATCTTTATGAACTCTAAATTTTCTAAAAGTGTTCAATAATAACTTGAAGTAGAAAAGCTGATATGCCTCAATTTGAAATGATTGCTTATTGCTTTAAAATAAAATAGACAATCCATGTGTGTTATAAACTAAATGGAAGTTTTCCTTATCTATTCAACAGGTATATTACAAACAGGTGCATAGTTTTGCTAGCATGTTATAAAAATCTATTTAATTTCTATTTTAAGCAAAGTTAAGTGAAGAACTGACTCACTGGGGAAGACCCAGATGCTGGGAAAGATTGAAGGCAGGAAGGGAAGGGGATGACAGAGGATGAGATGACTGGATGGCATCACTGACTCAATGGACATGAATTTGAGCAAGCTCTGGGAGATGGTGAAGGATAGGAAAGCCTGGCTTGCTGCAGTCAGTGAGACAGCAAAGAGTCAGATACAACTGAGTGGCTGAACAACAAGAACAAGAGCCATTTGGGCTTCCTGGTAGCTCAAATGGTAAAGACTCCACCTGCAATATTAGGAGGCCCAGCTTTGATCCCTAGGTCTGGAAGATCCCCTAGAGAAGGAAATGTCAACCCACTCCAGTANCTCTGGGAGATGGTGAAGGATAGGAAAGCCTGGCTTGCTGCAGTCAGTGAGACAGCAAAGAGTCAGATACAACTGAGTGGCTGAACAACAAGAACAAGAGCCATTTGGGCTTCCTGGTAGCTCAAATGGTAAAGACTCCACCTGCAATATTAGGAGGCCCAGCTTTGATCCCTAGGTCTGGAAGATCCCCTAGAGAAGGAAATGTCAACCCACTCCAGTATTCTTGCCAGGAGAATTCCATCAACAGAGGAGTCACAAAGTGACTCCATGGGGTCACAAAGAGTTGTTCATGACTGAGTGATTAACACTAATAACAATTTATTTAAATAAGTCTAACTATACTATAGACATAGAACTAATCAGGCAAGGCAGAGGTATATGAAACATTTGACCACTCTAATACCAAGGGAATTTGTCCTTATTGACAAAAATAATTTACATTTGTTATTTAAAATTATCTATAAAATGTTGATTAGGACATCAGAATTACCACTGATGGAACCAATGTTTTATGCATTCTATTTTAAAACCATTGGTCAAAGTAAATCTGAGCAGATTGTACAGTGGGGCGTGGTGGAGGGTAATGAAGCAGAGAAAAATGTCATAACATGCTGCATGAGATTTTTTTTTTCCCTTGAATTTTGTAGCCTCTTTGCTTCCACTCTTTCATTCAGCAAGAAGCCACTTTACAAATATATTTAATAGTATTCTAAAATAACTCTTTTCTAGGAATCCAAAATGCCCTTGACAGCAAGAGGTAACCAAACACATTCAGTCAGCTAAGATTCAATTTTAGATCTTCATGGAACATTATGACACATTATTGAAGAAAAAAAAAATCTTTGCACAGTGCTAATATTCACCCAGCAAACAAGACTACTTCCATATTGGTTTTAAAAATATTGAAAGAATTCAATCCTTTTGTTAAGTAGGTACTGCTTCCAGTTACCAAACCCACACATTTCGCCTGTGCCGTCATTACATTGACGGTCTTAGATCCTCCATACCACCCCACAGTTCAAAAATCACATTATTAATTCTGGATAGAGAAAGGTCCTACTGGCCCACATTCCAGCACCTTGCTGAATGTCTATCCTCATTTATCGATGACTATGTGGTGTTGGGGAAGACTCTTGAGAGTCCCTTGGACTGCAAGGAGATCCAACCAGTCCACTCTGAAGGAGNAGCTCCACGGACAGAGGAGCCTGGTGGGCTATAGTCCATGGGATCGCAAAGAGTTGGACAAGGCTGAGCAACTTAACCCATCACAGTGCAGTACATAGAACCTACTTCTAATCTGATACTGCCGGCACTGCTTTCTATTTCCTTGGACAATTATTTGTGCTGAATTATGCCCCCATCTTAAAAAAATCAAGGTAGAAAATATGATTTTGATGATCTTGAAGTGATAATTATTGATGACACTTATGAACTGTGATTAATCTCTCCAGTTACATAGGGAAGTTTAAATATTCAAACAAAAGAAAAAGAGAAAAAGTAATTTTTGACAATGTGAATTTAGGCTTTCACATTATCTGAGAAATATTAATTAAGGGAGAGGTGAAAAGAGCATAGGTTTACATGCTCGATATATGTGTTCTGAAAGGATGATTTAATTCATGAAATGGTGGATAACACGTGTTCATGTTAGATTGCTAAATGTACTATAACTGCATAATATACCAGTGAAAACTATATTTAATATATCCTCATTGTACATTTCAGGGTTCTTCTGATTTTTAAAAATCCATCTCTGATTTTTAGATGAATGCTGGAAGGAAGATTGATTTGCTTACACATGCATATGCCATAGCATATCTTTTTCCAAAGTCATGATGTAGACTGCAGCTTAATGACTAGCAAAGAACACCCTGCTCTGCTTTTATTCAAACTGTTAAGATATAACCTAATTTAAAATACACTATTATATAAAATATTTATTGATTTGATACACATAGCTCATGAAAGGAAATATAGAAAGGATAATTATCAGTAAGTATGCAAGAATTATGTGGAGAATGTAGAAATGCAAGGAAATTACCTGATTTCATTACTAGAAATAATTCCATTCAAATCAAATATATTACCATTTTTGCAGTATTTTGTTTTTAGTTTCTCTTGATAACATAACATTATGTTGGCTGACAGTGACAGATGAATACTCACATACCCTGAGCATCGGATAATATATGGTTAGGTAGAGAAAAAGACACTTCTAGTAACGTGCCTTGGTGTGATGTGATTAAAGCCCAGTATCACGGTAAAATATGAGAAGCCTTTTACAGAAACACAGATTCAATCCAGGGTCAAGAAGATCCCTTGGAAAAGCAAATGGCAACCCACTCCTGTATTCTTGCCTGGAAAATTCCATGGAGAGAAGAGCCTGGTGGAGTATAGGCCATGGGGTCACAAAGAATCAGACATGACTTAGCCACTAAACAACTGGAAGAGACATAGAGGAAACAAAGTAAGAAAGCCTTCACTCCCTCTGAATATGTATAAATAGCTAAGAATTAATTGTAAAATGCTAGTGTAGAAGTTTGATACTACTTGGAGAAGACATTTTTGGTAAAGTAATGTTGAATCACAGTCATGAAACAAAGAAATCCACAAGAGTCACTTTCTCTCCATTTCACCCACCTGACTCTTTATGTTACCTGTGCAGCCTGACCAAAAAGTGCATTTGAAATACAAAGGGTGAATGAATATTTATTTCCATATTTCAGGTACAATCAGTGTGGACATGAGGCCTGTTCTCAGTGTATATATTTGGATAAAGAAAGCTGTTTGCCTTAAGGCAAGTCTTACATAAGTCAGTGAGAGAAGGGAAAAGGGAATGGTGTCACATATAAAAGCCTTCAAATATTTAATGGCTTTAAAAATGCTTTCCACTAAGACTTTGGTCAAGTTCAAAGACCTTGAATTTTGAAATCCATATCTTCAAGAAGTCTTTCTTGAAGTCTGAGGATTAAAGAGATTTAGCAGTAGGAGTAGAGGGACGGTGGTTTAATGACAAATATTGTGCAACAGTTTCTGATTAGTTGATTGGTATTTCATGATTACAATTAGAAACCAAAGTTGTGACCAGATGATTAAGCATCATAAATTCTAGAACATGTAGTCGAATTTCAGCCTACTGGTAATAGAAAGTGATTGAAAGACTTTGACAGGAGTTAAGTGATAAAAGGGGGTGATTTATAAAAGCGAATCTAAGGAAAATTTGTTTGTTGAATTGGAGTGGGAAGACATTGAGGATGAAAAGGATATTCATCTTGAACCCTTAGGATTTTTTTAGCTCTTTTGTATTTTTTGAACTTAATGTATATATACATATATATATGTTTTTCCTTGTGCTTTTGTCCCTTATCCAGAATTTTGTCTAGTTTGTCTCCTTATGTTATCTTACCTTTCTATATAACTAAATAACCAGTTTAATATTTACTTATCATCTTTAATTTTAATTATTCCCTGTCCTATTTAACAAAGTCACAAATGTCTAAACAACATATAAAATACCCCTTAATCTTTCAACTTATTCTCACATCATAAACATGTTTCCCTATTCTTTATCAAGCAAGCTGTCAATTTATATAACAGATAGTAAATTAAAAGCTAAATAAAACTGACAAAGTAGTGGAAGAGTAGCCACTAATAAGTTACTATAAGACTAAACCAGTCCAGGGGCTTCCCTGGTGGCTCAGCAATAAAGAATTCACTTGCCACTGCAGGAGATATGGGTTGGATCCCTGATCCAGGAAAAGTCCATGTTCTGCAGAATAGGTAAGCCCATGAGTTTTTGTGTCTCACTGTGTGATCCTATGGATTGCAGCCTGCCAGGTTCCTCTGTCCATTGAATTCTCCAGGCAAGAATACTGGAATGGGTTGCCATGCCCTTCTCCAGGGAATCTTCTCGAGCCAGGGATTGAACCCACATCTCTTATGTCTCCTGAACTGCCAGGCAGGTTCTTTACCACTAGCGCAATCTGGGAAGACTCAGCTAAGCCCTGTGCACCACAGCTATTGAGCCTGTGCTCTAGAGCCAGGGAACCAGAACTATTGAGTCTATGCATTCTAGAGACAGTGCTTGGCTGGCTGCAAAGAAACCACTGCAAAAAGAAGCCCCCGCTTACCACGACTACAGAAAAGCCTGAACAGCAATGAAGACCAGCATACCCAGTAAATAAATAAACAAAACCATTAAAAAATTAAAAATGACTCAGACCAGGCTGAACTCTTAACAGTTCTTTAAAGGGAAATCTAAGAGAAAACATCAAAGATATTTGAATTTGTCATTCAAAAATATTCCATAAATATGGCAGCTTAATAATAAACCTCAATTTATTGAATTTGTAAAAATTGTTCAGATTATTATAAAATAAGTAGAATATTCAACCAAGCCAAAAGAGAAGGCTATAAATTATACAGGGCCCACCAACCAGATGTGGCTTGGCATTTTGCAATATATCTTCATCTATGACCATATCTATGTCAAAGTATGTTGATGTTGTCTAAAATGAGAAATATATGTATATGCAATCAAAAATTCAAATTCTACATGCTTTAAAATCCTTGACATTAGTATGTAATAGATAATATCTGCAACACAAATTTCACAGGTAATAAACATATGTCTGCAACATAAATTTTAGTTTCTGAAATATTTATCCATATGAATCCCAGAAAATTTACTTATCTTTTAATATTAGATGTTTACACTGTATTCAGAAATTCATTCCCAATGAGGTCCTCTTTAAAAATTGACTCCTCCCAGACTCAGCAAGAAGATAGCTGAGATATATCCTAAGCTTCTTAAACCGGCTACAGGACTTAGGCGCAAAGGCATACAGTGTTTGACATGAAAATCAGGATCGGTGTATCAACACGCTCTTAATTATGGATGATGTCTTGATGTGACAAACACCACAGTACATGACTGGAGATGCGCCAGCTTGTTCAGTCTCTTACAAGGATGTAGAAAGTCCATGCAATGATGTCTGGAGCCTGCAGACATGTGCCAGTGCGTACCTTGTGAAGGACGAATATACAGTTTCAATGTGCTTTCAATTACGTGGTGCTTCATTTTTGTTAGCTGCTAAATGTTCACATGAAATTAAGCCAGTCTGGTCTGAGTGCATGCTTTTTCCCTGTCTTGGAAAATTTTTAGTTTCAGTCCAGTTCAGTTCAGTTCAGTCGCTCAGTCGTGTCCGACTCTTTGAGACCCCGTGAGTTGCAGCACGCCAGGCCTCCCTATCTATCACCAACTCCTAGAGTTCACTCAGATTCACATCCATCGAGTCAGTGATGCCATCCAGCCATCTCATCCTCGGTCGTCCCCTTCTCCTCCTGCCCCCAATACCTCCGAGCATCAGAGTCTTTTCAGTGAGTCAACTCTTCACATGAGATGGCCAAAGTACTGGAGCTTCAGCTTTAGCATCATTCCTTCCAAAGAAATCCCAGGGCCGATCTTCAGAATGGACTGGTTGGATCTCCTTGCAGTCCAAGGGACTCTCAAGAGTCTTCTTCAACACCACAGTTCAAAAGCATCAATTCTTCGGCGCTCAGCCTTCTTTAGAGTCCAACTCTCACATCCATACATGACCACTGTAAAAACCATAGCCAAGGACTTTAGTCGGCAAAGTAATATCTCTGCTTTTGAATATGCTATCCAGGTTGGTCATAAATTTTTAATTAGAGTTCCACTAATAACCTTAGGAAAAAGTAACTTCTTTTGTTTGTTTGTTTTACTTTTTTGTTTAAGTATAGCTGACTTTCAACATTATGTTAGTTTCAAGTGAAGTGCTATATATATATATGAAAAATAGATATGTGTATATTTATTTTTCTAATTCTTTTCCTATACAGGTTATTACGAAATACTGAGTATAGTTCCCTATGCCATGCAGTAGGTCTTTGTTTATCTCTTTTATATATAAAGTGACAGTTTCCTTAAACATCTGAGAAACAGTATTTTGGAAGTATGCTTATGCTTATCACTTCAGTTGTGTCCAAATCTATGCAGCACTATGGACTGTAACCTGCCAGGCTCCTTCGTCCAGTGAGATTATCCAGGCAAGAATACTGGAGTGGGTTGCCATGCCCTTCTCTGGAGATCTTCCTGACTCAGGGATCAAACCTGGGACTCACATCTCCTGCATTGGCAGTTGGGTTCTTTACCATTAGTGCCGTCTACCTATCCATTGATGGGGCTTCCCAGGTGCTCTTTGGTAAAGAACCCACCTGCCAATGCAGAAGATGGGCTCAACTTCTAGTGGGGAAGATCCCATGGAGAAGGAAATGGCACCCCACTCCAGTATTCTTGCTTGGGATATCCCATGGACAGAGGAGCCTGGCAGGCTACCATCCATGCGGTAGCAAAAGGGTCAGCCATGATTTATTGACAAAATAGCAACAATACTATATGCTTATAATTATAAACTATAATAAATATGACATATTATAGCCTTGTAGCAGAATCTTTACTCATATATTCAATTGTTTGTTATTGCTAGATCCCTAGACATAGATTTACTAAGTCAAAGAAAATGTGATATGTAAATATAGTTCCCCAAGTTGCCTATTGTCCATTTTACTTTGATGTTATTTTGCTTGGTATTTCCCTCCTCTTTTCCCCCAGTGCTTATTCATTCTTTATCTCTCAAGTTGAAAGCTGCTTTAGCTGAAAGGCTTACCCTGAACAATTGATGAAGAGCATAGAAGAGTATATTGAGTTTATTATATTTATTATAGCAAACTTTATTTTTTTTCACAGCACTCCTCACATTGTGTAAATATACATTTGTATGTACTCTTAATTTGACTGATTAATTTCTCTAAATGTAACCATTTAGAGAGTGGAAAGTCAGTTGTCTTTGATTTTGCTACTCAACAGATAATCAGTGTAGGAAATATTTTAGGTCCTCAACAAGTATCTGTTGAATAACTTCATGGCTGACTTTAAGCAAAGAGGAGACCTGCCGATAGATAACATTATTATAACCTCTGTACTGGAGTTCAGGAATAGGATACCAGATCCTTGAAGAGCTGTGTCTTAAAAAGAAAATGGGAGAACTTTACCTTAGGGACTCTGGAGGACTTTTAAATACAGCAAGTGCTTATTAATCTTCTTCTTACATGAACTTTCTATTCCATTTGATAGTGCTGACTTTTCATTTCTTAAAAATCTTTACTTCCTTTGCTTCCTTAATTCAATATTTTATAATTTTTCCCTAAATTTTTCATCTTGGATGAACTTCTTATTTAATATAACTATAAATGATTGCTAGATAGAAAAAGTGCCATTATTTAAGCTCACAGATTATATATATTTCAGCATAATCAGCCACTGATGCAAAGGAAATAAAAAGGCACAATTAAAAGTCAATTGAATAAAAGTCAGACAATAATTTTGTGCTAAAATAAATGTTTAAAATACTTAAACCTTAAAAAGGAATTTCTATTTTGAAAAAGTGATTGAAATATATGGAGTTACCAGGAACATATGTAACATCAAAATAGCCTGAGCAGTGCAAGGATTTTTTTTTTTCTCAGACTATTAATTTAAATTTTGCTTTAACTTTTCCTAGCGTATTCCAGTGAAAAGTCTTTGAAATCTAAGAAACTGAATCAATGTACTTATCTTAAGTTAATCACTTAAAGTCCAGTATACTAATAGTGGCTGCTGGAACGGTAGTATTCGGAAAACGTTTGGGGCCATTTCTGACTTGAGCAGAAAGGAATATTGTCTGAGAGTTTCCCTTGCCAGCTATTCCCCTTGAAGGTAATTTATAACACCCCTTACCCAGCAGCACCCAGTCAATTCTAGGTGGGAGTTGGCTTATAAATACTCAACTCCCTCAGTCCTCAGGGAATCACTAAGTTGTGTATCCTATGGTAGCAGATTAAGATAAAGTCACACAAAATTGTATTTGTGATAACAGAACACAACTTTGTAAAGTGAATTCTCTTGATGTCTCTTTTCCCTACTGCTCACATCAGATGTCCGTCACCAACAAAATAACTGAATTTCATGGAGATCCTTACTTCAAGGTCTGTTTCTGAACTAAGAATAAAGATAAAATTTCCAGTGAAATTGGGATGGGAGCATCCTAGCATGTGTTTATGTCTCTATCATCTTCATTTCCCTTCTAAGAAGAGACATGGAAATGAATAACAATGTTAGTTAATAATAATTCAGTAGTCCTAAGCTCTCTTTTCCAATAGAACTATTTATTAGAATATATTATATGTTGAAATATTGAGTAATTTATAGCTGATTACATTCTATATAAAGGAGTTTTTTTAAACAAAGAGCTTAGATTCCTTCTGTGCCTCCTATCTTTTGTTATTAGTTTCAGGGAATAAAATGTGCCCTCCATAAAGTGTTCTTCAGTGACTCTAAAAAAGATAAGATACTAGGTAGCCAGACCATGTAATAGTTACTGAAAGTAGTGTTGCTTATCATATTATGCACAGAAGCATTTAATTATAACTGCTGTCATAAGACCTTATTGAATTTTAACCTTACACATGCATATAGATGGGCCTATACTTAAATATGTGTTTTAGAATTTTTTTCAAAATCTCT
>SJYA01002517.1:171867-198511 GCA_006410615.1 Neotragus moschatus | reverse complement strand
AAAAATCTTTACTTCCTTTGCTTCCTTAATTCAATATTTTATAATTTTTCCCTAAATTTTTCATCTTGGATGAACTTCTTATTTAATATAACTATAAATGATTGCTAGATAGAAAAAGTGCCATTATTTAAGCTCACAGATTATATATATTTCAGCATAATCAGCCACTGATGCAAAGGAAATAAAAAGGCACAATTAAAAGTCAATTGAATAAAAGTCAGACAATAATTTTGTGCTAAAATAAATGTTTAAAATACTTAAACCTTAAAAAGGAATTTCTATTTTGAAAAAGTGATTGAAATATATGGAGTTACCAGGAACATATGTAACATCAAAATAGCCTGAGCAGTGCAAGGATTTTTTTTTTTCTCAGACTATTAATTTAAATTTTGCTTTAACTTTTCCTAGCGTATTCCAGTGAAAAGTCTTTGAAATCTAAGAAACTGAATCAATGTACTTATCTTAAGTTAATCACTTAAAGTCCAGTATACTAATAGTGGCTGCTGGAACGGTAGTATTGGGAAAACGTTTGGGGCCATTTCTGACTTGAGCAGAAAGGAATATTGTCTGAGAGTTTCCCTTGCCAGCTATTCCCCTTGAAGGTAATTTATAACACCCCTTACCCAGCAGCACCCAGTCAATTCTAGGTGGGAGTTGGCTTATAAATACTCAACTCCCTCAGTCCTCAGGGAATCACTAAGTTGTGTATCCTATGGTAGCAGATTAAGATAAAGTCACACAAAATTGTATTTGTGATAACAGAACACAACTTTGTAAAGTGAATTCTCTTGATGTCTCTTTTCCCTACTGCTCACATCAGATGTCCGTCACCAACAAAATAACTGAATTTCATGGAGATCCTTACTTCAAGGTCTGTTTCTGAACTAAGAATAAAGATAAAATTTCCAGTGAAATTGGGATGGGAGCATCCTAGCATGTGTTTATGTCTCTATCATCTTCATTTCCCTTCTAAGAAGAGACATGGAAATGAATAACAATGTTAGTTAATAATAATTCAGTAGTCCTAAGCTCTCTTTTCCAATAGAACTATTTATTAGAATATATTATATGTTGAAATATTGAGTAATTTATAGCTGATTACATTCTATATAAAGGAGTTTTTTTAAACAAAGAGCTTAGATTCCTTCTGTGCCTCCTATCTTTTGTTATTAGTTTCAGGGAATAAAATGTGCCCTCCATAAAGTGTTCTTCAGTGACTCTAAAAAAGATAAGATACTAGGTAGCCAGACCATGTAACAGTTACTGAAAGTAGTGTTGCTTATCATATTATGCACAGAAGCATTTAATTATAACTGCTGTCATAAGACCTTATTGAATTTTAACCTTACACATGCATATAGATGGGCCTATACTTAAATATGTGTTTTAGAATTTTTTTCAAAATCTCTAGAGTCACATTTGACAAACATAAAGAAAACGCATTATTTCTGATGGCTTACATTATGAGTAATATGTAAGAATTTAAACATACATATTTAAAATGAATTTGAATTTATTAATTAAAGATGAATTGATTGAATGTGTTAAGTATTACCTATCTTCTAAAACTTTCATAAATATTCATGCAGTGTATATTTTCAATTGAATTGAGCTAATAGAAAAGTAACAAATTAATAATGAAATTCTGAGGTCAGATTTTACACTGTCTATTTTATAGTTCATATTTAAAATATCTTAAAGTAAAAGGAACCTACAAACATCATCTAATTGAGAATGCACTTATTTTAATTTCCCAAAGAGAATGAACTGATTGGAGTCACCTTTCTCATGACTGAAGAGCCCTTAACAACTAGGAGAGGAAAATTTATATTTTGCACAGCAGAAATATTCCTCCTGGTGATCAGGAGTATGGATTTCTATTTTTAGGTCCTGCCCAATA
The DNA here is from genome assembly GCA_006410615.1 of Neotragus moschatus. Lineage (NCBI taxonomy): Eukaryota > Metazoa > Chordata > Mammalia > Artiodactyla > Bovidae > Neotragus > Neotragus moschatus. The sequence continues at coordinate 196,611 of SJYA01002517.1, read as the reverse complement.
GAAGACCTTATATGTTTTAAAATAAATACAAGAGACACTTATTGTTAAAAACAGTAATTGAGGATTAGGTCCTTAATTACAATATAAGGATCCACAGTCCCAGAGTCAGAATATGGTACTTAATGTAAAATAAAAATTGCACCAGCCATGTGTTAAAAACAGCAAAGAAAACTTAAGACTATTGCAATAGGGGTCAACATTAGTTTTAAACATTTGTGAGCTAATGGAAAAGTACTGGAGGACAAGGTAGGGTATGTGAAAAGTGGAAGTGACAGTCCCTCAGTTGTGTCCAACTCTTTGCAACCCCATGGACTAGTCCATGGGATTCTCCAGACCAGAATACTGGAGTGGATAGCCTTTCCCTTCTCCAGGGGATCTTCCCAACCCAGGGATCAAATACAGTTCTCCTGCATTGCAGGCAGATTCTTTATCATCTGAACCACCAGGGAAGTCCAAGAATACTGGAGTGGGTAGCCTATCCCTTCTCCAGAGGATCTTCCCAAACCGGGAATTGAACTAGGGTTTCCTGCATTGCAGGCAGATTCTTCAGCAGCTGAGCTACGAGGTGAGTATGATTAAGTTATCCTATGTGCGAAATGTAGCTTATCAAAATTTGGCTCCTACCATTCCTAGAGACCAGGAGGAGGAGGCACTGCCTTTCTTCTTGATGGTATTTCAAAGGGATGATGTGCAGGGACAGAAGAAAGACATTTCTGGGTTGTAGGAGATTTACATCTTAAAAGGACAAAGACAAAGACAAGTTTTCCAAAGTTAACACTCTCAGGAAGGGGAGAGCAGGGGCATAGAATAAGACGTTGGAAGCTTGTGCAAAGTATGGTACAGCTCAGGAAAACTATAAGTCATCTTGGTCATTCATTATCTGATAGAATTACACATGATATCATTTTTCATTTTTGTGATTACACACACACATATTCTGTTGTTAATACAGAGATAATGATGTTGATTGAAATAGCTACTAAAGACACTATTATATCTATATTTATCTTTGGGGTATCAATTATAAAATAAATTCATATGTTATATCAAAACAAAAAATGTAAAAATTCTTCTCTGCCCCTTGGCCACCTGTCCACTCCCACTGTGCATTGTGTATCTGCATTGTGCATCAACCAAACCTCCCCCATCAGCAGGAATACCCACTCAACCATAAGCAGAAACATTCTCCTAGCACCAACATGAGAGCTTCATAAAAAATAACATTTCCTTTTGAGCTTGTAAAAGGCCACATGACCCAGCTGATGGCTGAATTATGTAAACTGTCAATAACATATCATTAATGTATATCCCTCTCTCTCAAAAAAATATATATATAAACTGCATCTTGACCTCTAACATATATAAACAGTTCTCAGAGCTTTCTTTCTTTTTCATTTATTTTTAATTGAAGTATAATTGCTTTTCAATAGTGTTGGTTTCTGCCAAACATCAGCCTGAGATATGCTCTTTCTGGATCATAATCTTCAAACGTGACTTGAATGAAATTTTCCAATTCTTTCTTAGATTGATTAATTATTTTATGAACAAATTAATCACTAAAACTAACCACACTAGATGCTTGTTGCAGTTTTTCACAAAGTTAGGTACTCAAATGTATTTTCAGTAACAAGTGTTCTCAAATTTTCAAATTACTGGACTATTTCAGTTTAAACATAAGAGGCTGCTACCTATAAACTTCTTTAGAGTTCCAGATCTTCCCTTTCCCCCATCCCACACTTAAATCTTGACTTATTACTATTTATGCTTTAATAGCAATCCATGGCCAAGGAGTCCTCCATTGCCAAATTTTTATATTAAGCTATTTGACCAATGAATCCAGCTACCAAAGCTGTGTCCTTTTCAAGGCCACCATAAACAAAATTCTAAGACAGGACACTTAAACACTGCAATATAGGCTGCTGCTAGAACTGATTATATTCTCAGACAAAAAGCTGACAACATAATTAGCATGAAGAAAAAAACATTGCATTAATGTATACTTTCATTTTACCTAGTGTTAATAATGGTTCTATTAAAAGAAAAGAAAGGTTATAATATTTGTTCTCCGGGTAACTCTCTCTAAATATATAAAGAAAGGCAATGATTAGTCATTTTTATTCATTTATTATTCAGCATGTTCACTTGCTAAAGCACAAAGGCCAGAAAAGGAATTAACCTTTGCTCTTGGTTTGATAAGAATGAAACTAAAATAAGAACCACCTAGCATTAATATTGTTAAATTGAAGCTGCTGAGAAGACAGATGAAGGCTTTAAAATAACCCCAGATGGTTACTGGTATATCCTGCTCAAAACAAAGATGCCAGCCTGTTTAGTTCAAAGATCATTAGTTCCCTTATTTGACAATTTGGGATTTTACATCTCATAATGTGAGAAATGCACTGTGTTATCTAACAGAGTGTACGACCCTGGGCTAATTAAAAGGCGCGCATGAGCAGGGCAGGGTGAAGCAAGGCTGCTTCATTACAAGTGGTGGTGGTTCCCTGGAGGCAGAAACATCAAAAGATTCCTGGAAGTGGTCCAAGGCATCAGTCAAAGGCAATGTGCTTCCCAGACAGCAAGACCGCTGAGTGGGATTGGAGCACTGGGAACTGTTTAATCTGAACGTGGCTTTTAGTTTATTTGTCAGATTGTTGAAATACAAGACCTCAGAGGGAATTGAACATGCCGACAGGAACTGAATGTGACCTTTGCAGCTGACAGACCAGACTTGCTAGGGGAGGGGGTGTTTTTTTATATCTGTGTGTACTGTCACCTTTTAAATTGCAGAGTGACAGAGCAACAGGAGAGTATGGAGGCTTCCCTAATGCTGTTATTCTATTTCAAGGCCTCCTCACTTCCTGGGCTTGTACTGTATTTCTGCCCTTATGTTATATTCCAACTAGAAGCCAACATTGAAGGAGAAGCAAGATCATGTGTTGGACAAGACTGTGGCTATAAAGAATCAGATAGGCAGCCTGAAACTCTTGTGATTCAAATTCTAGGAATCTCTAGAACAGACGGAGAAGGCAATGGCACCCCACTCCAGTACTCTTGCCTGGAAAATCCCATGGACGGAGAAGCCTGGTAGGCTACAGTCCATGGGGTCGCTAAGAGTCTGACACGATTGAGTGACTTCACTTTCTCTTTTCACCCTCATGCATTGGAGAAGGAAATGGCAACCCACTCCAGTGTTCTTGCCTGGAGAATCCTGGGGACGGGGGAGCCTGGTGGGCTGACGTCTATGGGATCGCACAGAGTTGGACACGACTGAAGCGGCTTAGCAGCAGCAGCAGCTAGAAGAGAAGTAATTTACATATGCACAAAGATTGATACTTGAGGATTATGGGGAAAGGTGAGCATTGTAACCTAAAAAATTTCTCAGTAGGAGAAAGCATGTTACATATATAACATCTATATAAAATACTAATTATTAATTTATATACAATATGTAATTAATATATTGTATAGTATGTATTTATAATGATATATAAATAATATATATTATAACTGCTAAATATATTTATAGTAGGGACATTTATAAATTCTATTTCTTTTAAAAATTAACAAACTCACTGGAAAAGCCCCTGGTGCTGGGAAAGTTAGAAGGCAAAAGGAAAAGGGTGCAGCAGATGATGAGATGGTTAGATAGCATCACTAACTTAGTGGACATGAATGTAAACACACTCTGGAAGATGCTGAAGAACAGGGAAGCCTGACATGTTGCAGTCCATGGAGTCGCAAAGTCAGACTTAGTGACTGAATGCATTACAAGTGAAAAGTGTTATTCACCTAGTCCTGTCTGGCTCTTTGCGATCCCTTGAATTATATAGCCTGCCAGGCTCTTCTGTCCATGGAATTCTCCAGACTACTGGAACAAGTTGTGATTCCCATCTCCAGGGGATCTTCCCAACCCAGGGATCAAACCCAAGTCTACTGCATTTCTGGCAGAGTCTTTACTGTTTGAACCACTGGTGAAATATACTACCTTTTGTAATATTAATTACAAATAAGCATGCATACACACAAAGAAATATGCTACAACACAAATTGATATACTGAAAAAGGAGGAAAAGTGATACTGAGAAGGCTTGTATATTTATGCACATAGATAATTATAATCTTCTATAGAAATACATATGTATGGAAATGTAGTGATAAAGGCAGAAAGGTAGATATTTTATCTATAATTTAAATTTTCAAAGATTTAGATTAAATTTGTAAATTTGGAAGAAGGTACAAAAGAAAAAAAACAAAACAAAACCATGAGAGCTAAACTATAAAGAAAGCTGAGCACTGAAGAATTGATGCTTTTGAACTGTGGTGTTGGAGAAGATTCTTGAGAGTCCCTTGGACAGCAACAAGATCAAACCAGTCAATCCTAAAGGAAATCAGTCCCAAATATTTGGAAGGACTGATGCTGAAGGTGAAACTCCAATATTTTGGCCACCTGATGTGAAGAACTGACTCACTGGAAAAAGATCTTGATGCTGGGAACAACTGAAGGTAGAAGCAGAAGGGGATGACAGGATGAGATGGTTGAATGGCATCACTGACTCAATGGACATGAGTCTGAGCAGGTTTCAGGAGTTGGTGATGGACAGGGAACCTGGCATGCTGCAATCTATGGGTTCACAAAGAGTCGGACATGACTGAGTCACTGAACTGAAGGTTTGCCTCCTCTGGAGAGAAGAACTTAAAGAGAACTTAAAGGTTCTCATATTTTCCTAAATTTCCCAGTAAAATCTAAATCTCCTCTTTCATTCATTAATTTCATTATATTATTTTTTCAATTGAGTAATCTCCAGAATTTTCTTTAAATTACAGATTCTAATGAAGTATAGTCTCAGCTGACCTAAAGTCATTAAAACATTCTATTTAAATGCTTTTTTAAAGAAGAATAATTAGATGATAAAATTAAAAGTTGGTATATTTCTAATAAAATGATGCATATTTAATTTTTCTAATAAATATACGCAAATATTCTTTTAATATTGGCCAGATTTTGAGCATCAAAGACCATACTCATTGGAGTTCCATTGTATACTCAGAATTAGCAACCAATTTTATTTTTTCAAAATAAGGAGAGAATTTTGGTACACTCAAAAAATACTTTGGTCTCATATTCCTTCACGAGTTTCATAACTGTTTCCCTCAATCACATCTTATATTTTTTAACACCATTTTGGCAGTCATTATAGAGTAGGCTGGTGGGCTGCAGTGCATGGGGTTGCGACGATTCAGACACGACCAAAGTGACTAAGCACAGCACAGCACAGCACATACTGACTTTTGGTCTTCCCAGGTAGCATTAGTGGTAAAGAACTCACCTCCCAGTTCAGGAGACATAAGAGATGAGGGTTTGATCCCTAGGTCAGGGAGAGTCCCTGGAGGAGGTCATGGCAACCCACTCCAGTATTCTTGCCTGAAGAATCCCATGGACAAACGAGTTTGGCAGATTACAGTCCATAGGGTTGCACAGTGCAGGACACGACTGAAATGACTTAGCACGCACATGTTGACTTTTAATACTTTCAAAGAAGGCAATTTTCTTAGGTGGAACTCTTCTTAATAATTTTAGATGTTAGCTTATTTAATTATATCATTCAATTAGAAATAGATGTGGACAGATTTGGGAACAAAACTAGCTTCCTCTTGCTAAACATGTAAGTCACCAGGGGAAGAAATGTGTGGCTCAATAGAAATAGGAGCTTAGTGAGTTAAGAGCATTTTGGACATTGGCCAAGATATGTTACAGAACAGTGGTTCTCAAATGCGGTTGATTTTCCTTCTCAAAGGACATTTGCCAAAGTCGGGAGACATTTTTGGTTGTCACAATTGTATCATAAAAAGGGTACTACTGACATCTGTTGGATAGAGGCCAGGATTCTTGCTAAACATACTACAGTGCACACAAGATAGCCCCCAAACAAAGAACTGTTTGTCAGCTGAGATATGGTGTTATAGTGGGGACAAATAACTGCTAAATGTGTGGGTCCTGTAAGAAAAAAAATATATGGAAAGTAGTATTTGCTTCCAGAAAGAAGTGGAGAAGTCATATTTCATACTGCATAGAAAACTAATTAGGCAGTATATAGAAAATGCTGAATAAATGCTTGCTCAGTGGTACAGATACAGATTAGAAAATAATTTGTAACAAAACAAAGAGGAGGCATAGATAAACATCATGAGAATAAAAATGAAACATGAAAGTTTAAGAAGGTAGAAAAGAGGCTTGAGTCTAGAATATGTTTCAAAAACACATCATGTAATCATTTGTGAACAAAAAGACTTTTCTATTACAAACTCTTTAAAACAATCTGAAAATACACATTTCTAAATACTTTCTTTCAATAACAAGAAAGATTTTGAACATGTCATTTTAGTTTACAAGTGTGGGGGCAGATGCAAAATATAATTACTTGTGATTAACCAGAATTGCTGCTAAATTTAACCTTGCTTACACAGAACACAGGCTATGTAAGAAGGTTGATTTTCTAAAAGAGATTAATTCTATTGAATATAATTTTATACTTATAGAAGTGAATAAAAATATGACATCTATTGAAAAAATATTTTATGTATTTTACATTTCTCTATTTGGTACATCTTTCTTTTACTGAGTTTAGAAGTAATTTTTTAAATTAAGTTCATTTATGCCTTTAATACTCATTATGTTGAATTATAGATATATTTTTCATAAAGCAAATAAAATGTTAGGACTTTAAAATTTGTACCCAATTTGTTAATATTTGTACCTAATTTGGAAAAGCGACGTATTAGGAAAATGTATACATTAAGTAATCCATTCATTGTTTGCAAAGCAATGGATATGGCAACTAAGAGAATCACTGTATTGGAAGAGGGATTAAGCAGTCATAGCAGAAGTGTAGTTCATATTTACTTTTATAATATTGGTAGCAAGATGATGTCTATGTGATACTTACTGATGGAGTATAATCTCCTTCAGTTAAATTATACTCTGTTCTGAAGGAGAGTGATTTGGGGAAATTCTTATGCAAACATATAAGCTATACCAGCAGAATGGGGAGTGCTAGTCAGAGATAAAAATTAATATTAGGAGAAATTTGAATGATTACACTTTGACTCCTAATATTGGCTTTATGCCTGGCTTTTTACGTGTAACACATGCACTAACAGAGGCTGGCATTCATGTTAGAATAGAAAGGGCAAAACAAAGTAAGACTCAGGAGCTTTCTGATCACCTCAACATTTAACATCAAGATGCTCTTATCATTTTTATTATTATCTATAAGTAACATTTTAGAGCATTTTTTCATGTTCAGTTTCATAATAAAATTTTTTTTCCCTTTGATAGTTTTCACATTTCCCACCTCCAGTCCCATCTTCACCCTGGAACCATGGACTGAGTCTTGGAGATTGCTTATTTGCATATGTTTTAAGGTCTTTATAGGCAGGAAACATCACAGCCTGATGTCAGTGGGCTAGAAATGAAGACATAAAATTACCAATTTCTGAAAAGTATTCATACCCTTAAATGTCATTTTAGTTGTAATATATATACAGTTGTAAATGTCACATTTATTTTTAAATTTCCATTTTCTAGTATTTCCCTTTATTTATTATTTATTTTTTCCTTTCAGAGAGGGGAACTGAGAGTTTTAAGCAGAAGGAGGCAAGTTAGATAATGAACTGATGCATAAAAGTTTGAGAAGACAAGAAAAAAAAATGTCCTAGCATATGTAATGGAATGATTTGAAAAGTAAAAAAAAAAAAAAAAAAAAAGATAAATGAAAAGCCATTGTACATAGGTAAATAAAGTTAGAGTAACCACTAGAGTCACACAAATCAAAAAGACCTTAAGCCATAACTAACCAATCAACTAAAAAGTAAGTCATATTAAAGTAGTATTGCCCAAAGGATGCTGTGAATGGGGATGTACAGAAAAATAAAGACTGGCAAAAGAAAATCTTAGCTGACTTCAGTAAGCTATTACTTTTTTTCTGGGGGTTTCCAAGGGATATGTGCCATATGTTCTGAATTATTTTGAATCACATACTAAAAATAGTGAGAGTACACTGGTGAACTGTCTTGACTATGGGATATTTTTACTCACTCTTGGGAAAGGCCTAAGGCAAACTCCTAAGCAGTCTGAAAGGCCTTTTTCTTTCCTTTCTCTCTAAGGTAAAACCCAGTTTTTACATGTTGTCTCCTCTATCTATGAAGAATAGTGTGACATGGTAAGAAGACCCACATGTTGCAGAAGAGATCATTGAAAATATAAGTCAAAAAAAGGGTGACATTGAGCAGGAGAAGTCTAATCCATGTAAGAAAGGGAAAAATCTTCAGCACATATTATATTTTCTGAAGTGATGTTGAGAAGCCAATGGCACCCCCATCCAGTACTCTTGGCTGGAAAATCCCATGGACGGAGGAGCCTGGTAGTCTGCAGTCCATGGGGTGCGAAGAGTCAGACACGACTGAGCGACTTCATTTTCACTTTTCACTTGCATGTATTGGAGAAGGAAATGGCAACCCACTTTGGTGTTCTTGCCTGGAGAATCCCAGGAATGGGGGAGCCTGGTGGGCTGCCGTCTTTGGGGTTGCACAGAGTCGGACATGACTGAAGTGACTTAGCAGCAGCAGCAGAGAAGGAAAGGGCTCCCCTGATGGCTCAGATGGTAAAGAATCTGCCTGCAATGTGGGAGACCTGGGTTCGATTCTTGGTTTGGGAAGATTCCCTGGAGAAGGGAGCGGCTACACATTCCAGTATTCTGGCCTGGAGAATTCCATAGACTTTACAATCCATAAGGATATAAAGATTCGGACATGACTGAACAATACATTGTGTGCGTGTGCATTTGTGTGTAAAGAGAAGAAAAATGGCCCTCAGGTGGGATAGATCATAGCACCTCTGAATAACTAAATATAACATAGCAAGAACATAGAGAATAAGGAAATGAGGCAGAGTATTCCGATGAATACCAAGAAGACAATATCTGATCTCCATCAATTGTTACAATTCTTAATGAAACCATTAAAAAAAATGATGATATCTGAAAGTGTCTTTTAAGCTGTATTGAAGATTCCAGATGCAAAAATGCCAAGAAAACTGAGAAACAATTAAATGACTAAGTGGAATAGTGACTTGACCATAAAATAAAGTTTTAAAATGTATCTCTAGCCTGAAGTTCACAATAGCTTAGAATGAAGTAATGGTGATATAAGTGATATAAGTTTTTTTGTTTGTTGGTTGGTTTTGTTTTTTGTGTGTGNGCTGTATTGAAGATTCCAGATGCAAAAATGCCAAGAAAACTGAGAAACAATTAAATGACTAAGTGGAATAGTGACTTGACCATAAAATAAAGTTTTAAAATGTATCTCTAGCCTGAAGTTCACAATAGCTTAGAATGAAGTAATGGTGATATAAGTGATATAAGTTTTTTTGTTTGTTGGTTGGTTTTGTTTTTTGTGTGTGCGAGCTCAGTCATGTCTGACTCTGACTCTATGGACTGTGTTGGCCAGGCTCCTTTATCCATGGAATTTTCCAGGCAAGAATACCAGAGTGGGTTGCCAACTCATAAGTTAACCTTTAAAATGAATTCCAGTATCCATTGCTGCTGCTGCTGCTGCTAAGTCGCTTCAGTCGTGTCTGACTCTGTGCAACCCCATAGATGGCAGCCTACCAGGCTCCCCCATCCCTGGGATTCTCCAGGCAAGAACATTGGAGTGGGTTGCCATTTCCTTCTCCAATGCATGTAAGTGAAAAGGGAAAGTGAAGTTGCTCAGTCGTGTCTGACTCTTTGCGACCCCATGGACTGCAGCCTACCAGGCTCCTCTGCCCATGGGATTTTCCAGGCAAGAGTACTGGAGTGGGGTGCCATTGCCAATATATATTAGATGTAGCTACATACTGTTTGTTCTGGGTAGGGGGAGGTTGTGAAGGGGAATAAGGAGTTAGTGTTAAATAAGGAGAGAGTTTCACTTTAGGAAGGTAAAATTTTGGTATATGGATGACAGTGACAGTTGTACAACAATGTGTGTATATGTAGTGCCATAAACTGTACAGTTAAGTATGATTAAAATAGTATGTTTTATATGATGTTTAACAAAAAAATTATAAAAAAATATAAATTTGGAGTTTCAAGGTTATTATCTTTTGGTAAAGCATTTTATTTATTACTACCTAGACTTCCTTCATTTAAAATACACCATTAGATATTTGTTGTTATTCACATATGTTAATTTATGTCATTCACATAAATAGTAGACTTGAAATTGATATATAAGTAATCCTAGCTTTTCTTTCTTGAATTCTAATAAAGTTTCTTTGCTTTCTCACTATTGCCCAGTTCTAAAGAGTAGCAGTTAAGAGAGCATCTACTAGACAATTGCAGAGGACTGTCACATCAGAGAATAGAAAGAGCCTCTAAAGGAGAAACTGTATGGGGAGAGAAACTGCATAGGTCTNGTTGTGAAGGGGAATAAGGAGTTAGTGTTAAATAAGGAGAGAGTTTCACTTTAGGAAGGTAAAATTTTGGGATATGGATGACGGTGACAGTTGTACAACAATGTGTGTATATGTAGTGGCATTGAACTGTACAGTTAAGTATTATTAAAATAGTATGTTTTATATGATGTTTAACAAAAAATTATTAAAAAAGATAAATTTGGAGTTTGAAGTTTATTACCTTTTGGTAAAGCATTTTATTACCACCTAGACTTCCTTCATTGAAAATACACCATTAGATATTTGTTGTTATTCCCATATGTTAATTTATGTCATTCACATAAATAGTAGACTTGAAATTGATCTATAAGTAATCCTAGCTTTTCTTCCTTGAATTATAATAAAGTTTCTTTGCTTTCTCACTATTGCCCAGTTCTAAAGAGTAGCAGTTAGGAGAGCATCTACTAGACAATTGCAGAGGGCTGTCACATCAGAGAATAGAAAGAGCCTCTAAAGGAGAAACTGTATGGGGAGAGAAACTGCATAGGTCTATTTCACGGGCAGGTTATGGAGGGGAGAGAGTGGGACAGGTAGGAGAGAAAGGCAATTTTTTGTGTTTTTAGTCAGTATAATTGTTGTGTAGTAATTAGAAGATGCAAAGAAAGAAACTTAGCATATTAAAAAGCAGAGACATCACTTTACCGATAAAGGTCCATATAGTCAAAGCTATACTTTTTCTGTGTAGTCATGTATGGATGTGAGAGTTGGACCATAAAGAAGACTGAGTGCTGAAGAAAACTGTGGTGCTGGAGAAGATTCTTGAGAGTCCCTTTGACAGCAAGAAGATCAAACCAGACAATCCTAAAGGAAATCAACCTTGAATATTCATTGGAAGGACTGACACTGAAGCTGTTGCTCCAATATTTTGCCCACCTAATGTGAAGAGTGCCTCCGAAGGTAAAGTCTCTGCTACAATGTGGGAGACCTTGGTTTGATCCCTGGGTTGGGAAGATCCCCTGGAGAAGGAAACAGCAACCCTCTCCAGTGTTCTTCTCTGGAGAATCCCATGGACAGAGGAGTCTGGTGGGCTACACAGTCCATGGGGTCACAAAGAGTCAGACATGACTGAGTGACTTCACTTCTGATACGAAGAGACGACTCATTGGAAAAGACTCAGGCACTAGGAAAGATTGAAGGAAGGAGGAGAAGGGGATGACAGAGGATGAGACGGTTGGATGGCACCATAGACTCAATGGCCATGAATTTGAGCAAGCTCCATGAAACAGTGAAGGCAAGGGAAGACTTGTGTGCTGAAATTCATGGAGTCACAAAGAGTCGGACATGACTTAGCAACTGAAAAACTGTAAGGAAAGAACAAATTAGCCAAGAGGGCATGATCAGGCCCTCTCACCCCCTGGCCTCTCACTCTTGCCCCATGTTTTGTAAACAGTGATTATGTAAAAGTTGAAATCACTTATAGCATGGTACATGTGTGTCATGAGGTACTCGCTTGGTTGCAGGCTACTATGTGTGGTACACCTGTATGAGCCTCACTATGAAAGCCCTGGCTGCTTCTTTATTGGGGCTACATTGGAGCAACATCATGGTTATGCTATATGACATTATGTTATGGCTCTGTTATGGCTACTTATACTGCTGCTGCATCAGCCAGGAGACAGGCTGTGTTATGGCTGCCACACCAGCCAGGAGAGAATAAATGTGCCTGCAGTTCCTGCAACTCCTCAAGTATCCTTCCAGCCTCTTAGCTCATGCCTTGCCTACCCTGGGTACAGTGAGCAGTGCGGACAGAATGAACAGTGAGACAATTTGGGCTGTGAACAGGATAAGCAATACAACAATAAGCCCAAAGAAGAAAAACTATTTTAAGAGAGTAGCATTGACATATACGCACTACTGTGTGCAAAATAGCTAGTGGGAAGGTGCTGTAAAAAACAGGGAGCTCAGCCTGGTTCTCTGTGATGACCTAGAGCGGTGAGCTGGGGCAGTGGGAGGGAGGTTCAAGAGGGAGAGGATATTTGCATACTTATGGCTGATTCACATTTTTGTGTGGCAGAAATCAATACAACATTGTAAACTAGTTATCCTCCAATTAAAAATACAACAAATAAAAATATACGAAGAACTAAAAAAATATATTTTTTAGGTTATAAACTAGATCACCTAAGTTTTTTCATTAATTCATTCATTCTATGAATGCCTTAATCTTTACAGTCACACTTTGTTTAGATATAACTCAGTGATTGTGCTCTCTGAAGCTTCATAAGGAAAGCATTAAACAAGCAGATCTCTAATCTTGGTCAAAGGAGACTCTAGTCTCAGTTCACTACCATCACAGGACTGTTGAAGGGTCTAATCTACAAATGCTTGAACTGCTAAATACTGTTACCTAAAAAAATGAATACATTTTCTTACTATTGTAGATTACACCATAAGTCAACTCTGTTGATGCTGATGTAGGCAATTTTCAAAACTACTACAATTTTAACAGTGTGAATGATTAAATAAGATGTAGCTTATAATTATAAGCATGTTCTTATTTCTTTCATAACATTATGAGACAGACATCTGATACTTATTTAATCTGAAAAGTTACTGGAGAGTAGTACTGATATCTGTCAGTTCTGGGAAATAATGTTAGTTCCAAGAAATTATGCAATGAATTACATCATCATACATAAATTGTCCTGTGAGGTTCCATTATGTATGCATCATGTCAGTGCACAGATTGATACTGGGTTTATTTTTATTCCTAAATATCAGATATACTGTCATATAATTTAAGAAAATACTTCAGTCTTCTTCTGATCTTATTCATAAATATTTCATCCTACCTTAATAATGATCTTAAAAAGTTACATCAAATATCAGTCACTTTCTGACATAATAAGTTTGAATTTTTCATTATGAAAATTAATATGTATGAACGTAAACATATGAAAATATATATACTATATCTTTGAATGCATGGGTGTAATGCTGTAGGCATATATATAACATATATTCATATGTATACATATATATGGAAAAATTGGTTTTCTTTTTAATTCACTGAGTCATCTCAGTGTTTCCTAAGAGTCGAAATCTGTACTAGCCATTATTATGGGTCAAAATCTTGTTAAAGGAAACATTTCAATTCAATAAGAGCTACTATATATATCATTTATGGTTTGAAGCTATTACTCATCACTTGAACATTTATTTTTTCTTTGTTGTTCAAAAATAAATCACACTTATTTTTTGTTTTCTTTTCTGTATGTTTTTCTAAGACATGATGGCAATGATATTGACATTTAAAAAGATGCATGTTTAAAATAGATATAAGATTATATATCACAGTTTCCCGGATGACATTTCTGTGACACAGTGTCATCTTCTGATTGATTGACCGGTAGATTGTTTAATACAGGGATAGCTGAAAATATTTTTATCAAGAGACACCCTTCACTTTATTGAAACTCAGAAAATATATTTCCAGCAGTGTTGTTGGTGTCTTTTAGCTCTCACTTCCACTAGCATTTTAGCTACCACTTTCTATGTAGGATATGGAAAAGTGTGAGTATAATGTAGGAGAAATGTAACATTTATCTAAAACATGCTGAAAGACATGTAATGTGTAGTTGTTTAATTATCTATGTTACCGGAAAATCACTGATGATAAAAATATCAGTAAAATCGTAATAATTGAAGTACAGATGAAAGTTTTAAAAGGTTAAGTGAACTTGACAAGAGTTAGATGGACTTTATGCAAATAAATAAATAAATAAGGCACTTGGGAGAGTTTACAACTAGTTCAAAACAGGCAATTAAATGATTTTTGATGTATAGGCATTCAAAACATTTTCACGTGTATACACACCTAAGTCTCCCAAAAAAGCAAGTAAAAGGAAGTGTGAGCTATGAGAATTTGAGTTCTCATGTCACAAAGATTGATTCAGCACTATACTTTACATTATGGAGAAAAAGCAAAATTTAATTATTTAGGCAAGTATCTCATACAGTGATAGAAAGAATGAAGTTAGTCAGATTGCCAATCAACATAATAACTACAGTATTCTCTTTCAGCCTCAAAAGTCACAATTAAATTGGCATCCAATTTAAATAAGATGAGGAGTGAGACAATACATCCAGGAGGGAATTTATTTGTCTTTAAGGAAAAAAAAAAGTGTTAAAAATCTGTGAGGTCCTTCTACAGCTGAAAAAGAAGGAATATTTTTGACAGTATTGAGATTGCTAAAACTTTAGTCCTTCTAAAACTTTTCAGCTGTTTCATGCAATCAAACATGCCCTGGCCCTAAAAAATTCTTAAAGTATGTTTCCTAATAATGACTTTTAATAATATCATTACTGACTCCTATAATTTAAAATTGTTGTTGTTGATGATGCTTAGTCACTGTGTCATGTTTGATACTTTTGAGACACCATGGACTAAAGGCCACCAGGCTTCACTGTCCATGGGATTTCCCAGGCAAGAATACTGGAGTGGGTTAACCATTTCCTTCCCCAGGGGATCTACTCCATCCAGGGATCAAACCCGTGTCTCCTGTATTGGCAGGTGGATTGTTTTACTGCTGAGCCACCGGGGAAGCTCCATAACTTAAAATTATTAAAATTTTCACATTGCTTTAAAAATGGTAATATTTTACTTTGCAATATCATCTTTTAATTAGTAAATCAGTTGGCTTTTTGGATAGTGTTTATTAGCAATCAGATATCATAAAAAATCAGTAGGGGTTTAAATAGTGACAAGCCATAGCCATAGGTCCCCAGGAGCTAAACATCCAATGAACAAGTAATGTTTTGGCATCGTGCCACTATGTAATGGGCTTCCCAGGTAGCTCAGACTGTAAAGAATATGCCTGCTTTGTGGGAGACCCAGGTTCACTTCCTGGGTCAGAAAGATCCCCTAGAGGAGGAAATAGAAACCCACTCCAGTATTCTTGCTTGGAGAATTCCATGGACAGAGGAACCTGGTGGGCTTCAGTCCATGGGGTCACAAAGAGTCAGATATGACTANATTTAATAGAAATAAAATAAATATGAACAGATGTGGTAAATATCATTTCTATTCTTGTTTTTCAGTCACCAAGTTTTGTCCAACTCTCCATGACCCCATGGACTGCAGCATGCCAGGCTTCCCTGTCCCTCACTATCTCCTGGAATTTGCCCAAATTCATGTCCACTGAAATGGTGATATAATCATATTCAAAAGAAATCTACAGGTTTCTTAATATGCTTTAGTAATGTATTATAAACAACTTATTATGTCATGATATATCATTTTAAAACAATGGTTTTAGTGGGAAATAATATTAAATCATATGGTAACATAAGTAAATGTCTATTTTGGATATTTAAATTGTTAACTTAGTAACTATTACTAAAATTCGTCATAGCAGAACCATAATTATTTAGCATATATTTATAAAAAATAAAGTTGTTTATTTGAAGAATTTGAATATTTTTCAATGTTTCTACTACATTGTGAGTTGGTATTTAGTGCTTCCCTCATAATTCATTTGGTAAAGAATCCGTTTGCAATGCAGGAGACCCCAGTTCGATTCCTGGGTCAGGAAGATCCCCTGGAGAATGTATAGGCTACCCACTCCAGTATTCTTGGGTTTCCCTCGTAGCTCAACTGGTAAAGGATCTGCCTTCAGTGCAGGAAACTGGGTTCAATCCCTGGGTTGGGAAGATACCCTGTAGAAGATGTTTTAAATATACATCATCGGATGTTCAAAGTACTGCAAGAATCCCTTAACTTATCACTGTACTAGGCATTTGGCCACCATATGATTGATTTTCGACATAACATCCAGAAAAATTTAAAAATATCACATGTGAGGTCATGTCAAAAATCTCCTAAAACTGACAGTCTCCCTTTTATATTCTATGTAAAATCCAAACCTGTTTACATGACCTACAGTGATCTACCTGCCTTCATCTCTGATTATTTCTTGGGTTCTCTTCCCTTGCCTACTCTCATGTGTTTATATATATATACAAAAAATGCATCATCACATCCATTCCCCCTACAGTGTATTGGCACCAGGGACTAGATTCATGGGATATAATTTTTTTATGGACCAGGTAGGGGTAAAATTTTGAGATTATTCAAGCATATTACATTTATTGTGTACCTATTCATAATGAAAAATAATAGATGCTACACAGATTTATGGATTTAAATAATCTGAGATGAATAAGAAAAATATGGTAATGTGTAGCCATTAAAATTAGTTTAGAATTAATCATATGGGAAAGTATTAGCAAAATGGTTTTAAAGAAAACATCTGTAATGATACAAAATTTGAATGCATATATCAACTTATAAGTATGATGTACATTATAAAAACATGATTATATGTATATAACTATATTCAGTTATATACATATTATATATATAAATGTATACATATATACACATATCATGAAAACATATATCTCATCTATGCAAAAAATCTCTCGTAACATAAACTCCATTCACATCAATTACTAAATACATAGTTTCACCATAGAAAAACTGTTCCTAGAATAAAAAGCTGAAGCATTAGCTGTGGTTCTTCCTTGTGTTGTGAGATTCTGGAGGATGATTTTAAAGAGTCTATGAATTTTTATTAAACTTTCTATATTATTTATAATTTGTATTTGTTTTATAATAATTTTAAATAAAATTATAAATTATCCATGATATAGTATAACATGAAATGTAAACCATAAGCTTTAATTTTTTGTTTCACGATGTATATTGAACTGATATATTTTGCTAAGATAATAAAACATTAAAATAATAAAAGCTTTTGAAAGCAGAGAGAAATTTTTTAAATTGTCATTTGATTTATGGTTGAATAGTAGTGAAAATTTAGCACAGTTAAACTAATATCCACACTGACTGAACAGTACGGGTTTGAATTTATATAATGTATTTTATACTGTGGATTGTCACAGATACTGTTAGAAAATTTATTTATTTGCATCAACTACTGACTCTATGGTCTTCCCTTGTGGCTCAGTGGTAAAGAAACTTCCTGCCAGTGCAGGAGATTTGGGAGATACAAGTTTGATCCCTGGGTTGGGAAGATCCCCTCGAGAAGGAAATGACAACCCATTCTGCTATTCTTGCCTGGGAAATTCCATGGACAGAGTAACCTGGGAGATTATAATCCATGGAAGTCACAAAAAGAGTCAGACATGACTTAGCAATTAAACAATAATAACTGACCCTATGACACCAAGCAAAATTGACAACGAAGCAAAGATGTATATAAAAGCTTTCTGTCCTTAGATGGCTTATATCTGATTTAGAAGGACAGATGTAGTGGAACTATAATTTCAAAAATCATTGCCATTATGAGATATGAAGAGATCAAAATTGCTATTAGTACGTTTATGGGAGGAGAACAGGGACAAACCCAGTATTTGGAAGTGATACAATATGGGGTTTGACATTTGCTAAATAATTAAATATGAATATATGCTGGAAATAATTACTTCAAAATTAGATAGATAAATAGATAGAGATAGATATATAGAGACGGAGAAAAATCAAACATTCAGTTATTTTGAAAAGTTGCTAACAAGTCATCATTCTTAGTTAAAATGTGACAAGAAAACTTGACTATTTTTCCACACTGTGTTTTAATTGATATGCAACAAATATAAATAGAAAAGTAGAATTATTTATATATTTTTGTTTGTGCTTCTGTCTGGCCTCATAATTAGCAAACATGTTTTATCATGTCTGTCTGTTATACTTAAAAATAATTTAAAGAGAAACATCATCAAATAAGTTTATCTGACAGAAAACATGGACTTATATATGACTTGAGGAAAAGTCAAAGAAAGCAGCATATTTAAATAATTTTAGTTTATTTATTCATAATATATGTTCAATTGAGAAATGAGTGTAACTATGCAAAATGCAGTCAGCTTAATAAATTCTTACTTCATATAATAATTTAAGTGTAATCCTTCTTAGTGTTACTTTAAAAAGATATTGACCATAAATTGAATATATATCAAATGAGAGATTAAAACACAATTGGTTAGGAAATGTATCAAATCTACTTATGCAAATATTGGAAATTCAATAATTTAGCCTCATCTTTGATTATTTTAAGCAAATAAATATTTGTACATCAACACTACTGAATAATACATAGTTTAAACATCTCAAATAGAAACAGTCTAATTATCACATTGTAAGAGACTTTCTTTTACTGTAGAAGGTACTTTGCCTTGCTTCCTTGATAATATTCTATTGCACACTTTATAAGGGAAACAACAAAGGCTACACTTAGGAGCAGGTACATTCATAAAACCATGTACAGGATACCTACCTGGAAGCCTCGCTTTTTCTCTTTATGTCATCATTTTAAGGCAATAATGCCTTGAAAAAAAAACACCAAATTAAAAGTTATTGTACATTAATAAAGCATACACTTTCATTACCCTAAAGCCATAGTGTTCTCTAGATGACGGTAATTTTCAAGATATTTTGTGTTGCCTTTCCCAACTTGTTTAGAATTAACACTTTTACCATAATGATCAGCACTTATTCTCCTAATTTGCAATATTCAGTTCAAGACCTCTGAAAAAACACTTCCAGTTCTGCATGTAAGGATTTTGAAAGCTGACACATCATCTGAACAACATAAAAAAAGCTAACAAAACTGAAAAATCAGCAACATTTCTTGAAACTATTGACTGAAAAAGATGCACAACCTAAGTTGAGAGTCGTGTTTTATTTGGGGAACTTATTGAGGGCTACTGGTCTGGGAAACAACCTCTCACATGGCTCTCAGGAAGGATTCCAAAGTGTGAACTGGGGAGTCAGGATATATAGGAGTTTTTGCTACAACAAAGAAACAAAGAAACAAAACAAAATGCAGTGAAACATCAAAAATGACTGGTAATCACAGAAACAACTATCTCAAGTTAATGATTTCGGTGCTTTTCTTTGTTTGGGAAGATGCAACAGTCTGGGCTCATTGAAATTATTCCTTTGATATTCACGTTTATTATTTAGGGCCAGTATTCTATTTTCCTCAATCCTGAATTCCCCTCAGGGCATTCCTTTTGGGGTGGCTGCAGTGGCTGAGGAAATGACAACCCAGTCCAGTATTCTTGCCTGGAGAATCCCAGGGACAGAAGTGCCTAGTGGCCTGCTGTCTATGGGGTCGCACAGAGTCAGACACGTCTGAAATTAGCAGCAGCAGCAGCAGCAGCAGTGGCTGATGGCTTAATGGGGGCTCACCATTTATTGTTTGCTGAGATGGCAGGCAACATTTTTCTTTCTCCACACATCCTTCAGAAAGATGAAGACACAGAGCCAGTGCTGCCTCCGTGATTGGAGAGACAGTCATGTTAAATACAGGTAGTTATGTTACTAGAGCAGAGACGCAGAAGCAGAAGCTGGCTCGGGAAGAAGTGCCTGGGGAGGAAAACCTCAAATGCAATTGAGAAATTTGCTGGAAGCTCAGTGTTGTTGACAATTTGATGTTTAACTGGTGGAACTCAGTCATATGGAGTCGGGGGGTCATGATATTGTGAGGTTTATTCTCAAAAGACCAACCAAATTATCAAAGCAAATAATTGAGAAAAATCACTTCATGCGCCTAGCAGGGAGAAGGGGGAAACACCATTTTGAAACACCCAGGTTACTTGTTCTTTTTAGCAAGGCCTGTCCTCTGAGTAAACGATTTATTAGAACCTAACCTGTTGGAATATTATTGTTAGGTAGTGAGGATAAGAAACAGGAGTCCAGAATGGTGGTGGCTAAAAGACAAGGAAGGGAAAAGCTCGCAAAAATAGAACAAAAGAAGGTCCAAGGACTGGAGTGAGGACCTCAGGTAGAACAAACAGCACTCCTGGCTAGCCCAGTTTACATAGGGCAGGCNGGTGGTGGCTAAAAGACAAGGAAGGGAAAAGCTCGCAAAAATAGAACAAAAGAAGGTCCAAGGACTGGAGTGAGGACCTCAGGTAGAACAAACAGCACTCCTGGCTAGCCCAGTTTACATAGGGCAGGCCCAGGGGGAGGAAAAAAACATAAAAAGAGGAGCCAAAGGGCCAGGGGTGTCTCACTCTCCCCCGCCCCCCCGACTCCCCACCCTGTGCATGCTCATTCTCCCTCTCTCTCTCTCCTCTTCTCATCTTTTGGGTTGGCATGCCCTCACACCTTGAGCATTTATTTTCTTTTATTTTCTAAATAAAACTGATTTTCCCAAGAACTATAACACAGACTGTCCAAGAGCTGTGACATGCTGAGGGCTTTAAGGTCCTTCACTTCAAATCTTTGTTGTCACTAAATGGAACCAAGGAAATTACACTCCCCTAACATGATCAAAGCCTAACTTACCTGGGGGCAAATGGGGAAGGGAAATACACAAGGAGCCTGGTGGGCTGCTGTCTATGGGGTCACACAGAGTCGGACATGACTGAAGTGACTTAGCAGCAGCAGCATAGCCATCTTGCCCTGCCTCAAGGGAGAGAGGAAACAAAACTGAGGACCTCTTGTGAAGTTCACACTGCAGAGGCATCAGTTCAGTTCAGTTCAGTTCAGTCACTCAGTCATGTCCAACTCTTTGTGATCCCATGGACTGCAGCACACCAGGCTTCCCTTGTCCATCACCAATTCCTGGAGTTTACTCAAACTCATGTCCATTGAGTCATGTCCATTGAGCTCAGTTGGTAAAGGATCTGCCTACACTGCAAGAGACCCCAGTTCAACTCCTAGGTCAGGACGATCCACTAGAAAAGGAATAGGTTACCCACTCCAGTATTCATGGGCTTCCCTTGTGACTCAGCTGGTAAAGAATCCACGTGCAATGAGGGAGACCTGTCTGGGTTTGAACTCTGAGTTGGGAAGATCTCCTGGAGAAAGGAAAGGATATCCACTCAGTATTCTTGCCCAGAGAATCCCCATGGATAGAGGAGCCTTATGGGCTACAGCCCATGGGGTCACAAAGAGTCAGACACGACTGAGCAACTTTCAGTACCCCACCACCATATTACTAAAGGCCTTTTTATTGCAGTTCTTTTTACCCAGTATATCATGTTCTACTCTCAGGAGACAACAATAAAAAGGGAAACCAAAAGGAAAAAAAAAACAAAAACGCAATTTAAGAAGAGAGCATATCCGAAGCAGACATGGCAGGGATGTGAGAATTATGACTAGGAATTTAAAACAATTATGATTAATTTGGACATAAAACAGATGCACATGTAAGTAGACAGATGAAAATCCTAAAGAGGAAAAATTTAAAAAAGATAAAGATTAAAATAACACAAACACCATAATAGGAAAGAAGAATGACTTGATGAACTTATTGGTAGATAGGATACTGCTGAGCAAAGAATCTCTTGAGAGATGTTGATGGAAAAAATAATAATGCACAACTTAAAAGTTGAGAGTTATGTTTTATTTGGATGAATTTCTAAGGACTTCAAGCCTGAGAGACCACATGTCAGATTGAAAAGGTTAAAATTTTACATAACCTCCTGCTCCTTCTGCTTCTGTAACTCAGCTTGCCCCTTGCAAAGTCTAGATCACATAGGTCACGTAGTCTCAGAAAGTGGAGACTAGCAATACTAGGAACTGGAGTTTATCTCACTCACCCTTGTCCTGCTTGGCCCCTGCAAACTTGCTTAATCATGCCTGTATGTGGAAGGGTCAGGCATCCCCCTCCTCGTCTTGACTTCTGTTCCACATGTACACGAAATCCCTTAGTTTAAACCAGCCTATTAACAGCTAGTGTTACCCACTATGGTCTGTCAATAAAAACTCTGTAATCCCTTTGTTTGGGGCTCAGAGCTTGGAGTATTAATTCCTCTGGGTCCACCGGCATAATAATTCTGAGTTCTCCATCTCTCCGAATGTGGTGCTTAATTTCTTGATTACTGGTTTCTGCAACAAGGCAACACTGAGAAAACGATTCCAAAGAGGAAAGAGCGTGAGGGAAATAAGGTATGTGGGAGTTTTTGCAACAAAAAACCAGTGGTTGGAACATCCAAAGATTATTGTTACTAAAAGAAAACCAGATATCTCAAGTTAGGAAATGTAACTTTTTTTTTTTTTTTAAATCAGTGCTGTAGGACTCACAGAACCGTTGCTTCCTGATCAGCACTTCTTGCCCTGGAAGCACAGCGGTTTAACCACTGGATCAGCAGGGAATTCCCTAGTGCTTTTCTATGTATGGGAAGATGCAAGATTCAAGGATCACTGAGATCATTCCTCTGATATGCACCTGCACTATCTGGGGCAGGTATCCTGTGCTTTCTCTTTCTGAGTTTTCTCAGTATGCTTCACTTGGGGTGACTGCAAAGCTGATTGCTAGGTGAGCCTGGCATTGGACAGCCTAGTTGTCTCCCTCCTGACTCCCCTCGGAGCTCACCATTCTGGTGACAATAATGTATTAACAATGGTTTGATGGCTGCAGCATCCTTTGCTTACTGATATGGCACTCAGTATTTTAATTCTCAGAGAGTTTTTTGTCCTCTTTTTTTTTTTTTCCCTAAAAGTCTCTCAGCTCTGTGATTCTTCGTGATCCCGTGGACTATACAATCCATGGAATTCTCCAGCCAGAATGGGTAGCCTTTCCCTTCTCCAGGGGATCTTCCCAATCCAGGGATAAACCCTGGTCTCTCACATTGTGGGCAGATTCTTTACGAGCTGAGCCACAAGGGAAGCCCAAGAATACTGGAGTGAATAGACTATCCCTTCTCCAGTGGATCTTCCCAAACCAAGAATCAAACCAGGGTCTCCTGCATTGAAGGCAGATTCTTTACCAACTGAGCTATCAGGGAAGCCCTTTCAGAGAGTCTATCAAGATAATGCTGTAAAACTGAAAATCAAAGAGAACAAAGATTATCCTAGCCTTTGAATTATAGAATATCCAGGAAGATTTGAACAATATGGTAGTGGGACCAACTGCCAGAGTCCAGCTCCACCAGCCAGGGAATCAGCTTGAAGGAGTGAGCGGTGCTAGCAGACGATGATGTAGCCTCTGACTCATAGTATGGAACTACATGTTTATTTCAAGCTTCAGGTTTTCTTTTATACTTTGATAAAAGAATTAAGTCAGAGGTTTGACATTTTTAGTTTCCCCCACCCAGATTTATTGTCTCCAGAAATCATTGTTGCAGGAACAGAGTTCCTTCCTGCTTTACTCCCTACTTTCTTTTATGTTCCTATACTTAACTTGTGATTACATTGTAACTCATACCACATTCCCCAGTTTATTCATCTTTCTAAATCCTGTTTGCCTCTAGCATTCTAAGATCACTATTTCCTAAAAAGGCTCCTAGCTATTCTTAATTATTACTAAACCCTAAACTGAGCAAACTTCTTTTGCCATAACTGTTTCCCTCACAAACAGGTCTCAGAAAACAATCCTTCNGATTACATTGTAACTCATACCACATTCCCCAGTTTATTCATCTTTCTAAATCCTGTTTGCCTCTAGCATTCTAAGATCACTATTTCCTAAAAAGGCTCCTAGCTATTCTTAATTATTACTAAACCCTAAACTGAGCAAACTTCTTTTGCCATAACTGTTTCCCTCACAAACAGGTCTCAGAAAACAATCCTTCCCATGGCCTCAAGCTGCAGCCTACCAGCTCATCCTGTAACATTCTTTGTAAAGATCCTTGAACAAATGTCAGTGGTTACTTTATAGATTATTTTCAGGGCACAACTGCAGAAGGCTGTGTGCTTTCTCATGCCTCTCTCAAGCACCTTAACATTCTTTCCAGTCAACTCACCAAAGAAAGGAAAGGACAAGTCAGAATCTCAAGGCCTAACTCCTTCATCCCAGGACCATGCCTGCAAGATGAGGAGAGGAGGTTGGGGCTGTGACACTCCATTTTGTCAGTAATACCTAATGCGGCTCCTGACAACCAACTCCCCAAAACAATATTAAATTCTATATTTTCAGCAACACCACATTCATTCATCATTCAATGGCTATCTTCATTCATGTGTTTTACATTTTAGGAGCTATAGTCATATTCTGCATAAGCCAGATTGAATTTACTATTATTTTACTTTTTTAGTTCTTTATTTTTATTAATTTATCTTTATTATTTTTCATCTTTTTTAAAATTCATTTTTAACTGGAGAAAAGTTGCTTTACAATGTTATGTTGGTTTTTGTCGTACAACAATGTGAATCATCCATAATTACATGTATAGCCCTTCCCTCTAGGTTCCCTCCCCTCCCCCATTCTACCCCTCTAGGTCATCACATAGTGCCAGGAGGTCAACATAGAGCACCAGGCTCAGATTGAATTTATTATTTA